>JADFUC010002434.1:0-103395 GCA_019722365.1 Lithospermum erythrorhizon | reverse complement strand
TTTTTTAAGGTTAGTCGGCAAAATGTGCAACATCAAAACTGTCCAGCATCGGCTCCCCGATCACGCATCACGATATACACATCACCCCTTTGCTATATGCCGTCCTCCCGACGAGGCTACTCGCAATATGCATCACACGGACACTCCCGAATCACCGGGGCTACTGTTTCAATAGGCATATGCCTTTAGCTCCGATTGGGAGCATTCACTTTCAGTGTATATATACACGTATCATTCACTTAAAATCCCAGCACGCAAGGATACACACTTCCAGATATTCTGACGATACACAACCGCGCAGCTGACGATCACATCTGACCTGCATTGAGGTATAAGCACAACAACTACATGATCTCCCGGAACATCCAATCTGATAACAAATATACATACCCAAATATAGTCACATAACAAACACATCTTGAATATATAACCATAATACATATGAAGGTTCCCATACGTGGTTGTACTCACCTCGGTGAAGCTTAACTAGAATATCTCGTGGTCCCGTGCTAGGTCGAGGCTCGATTCCTATCAAAAAATTATACATTGTTGCTTCGATTAATAGCATCCTCTTTACATTTTAAATTCCAAATAAAGTCGAATGTAAACAAGACAGCCCGGTTGAAGGATCTAGTCAACAAAACTACCCGATTGTTGATACTCATTAAGTATAATTTTCTCCCCACCAAATCAGATTGTACACAACGTCATAATTCAAATGAATGCCATTAGAAATCATTAAAACTTGCCAAAACTAGTAAATAATTTCTAAAATTTCGGCTTTTAACATTCTTATCAACTTAACAATTAAAGGTGCAAGAAGAACTACTACATATGCGTTCTAACGCACGACAACGACAAAACTTCAACCACTGCCAATTCTCCGTTTCCGTACATGTAGCACCTCTGATAGCGCTCTAATAAAATTCTAATCAATCAAATAAATGAATTTCCAATTAATTATAAACATACATTATCAACTTTAATTGACGGTAACTACTCTACGACTTACCTGACTACCTCAGCATAATCTCTTCCGATCGACATCAAAATCAACACTTCTGCTTCCCGAAACAACTATATTAAAATCCCAAAACATCCGTTATAACTTAAGGTGGTTTGTGAAAAAGTCAACAAAGTCAACACTCGATATCAACACATTCTGACCCCAAAAATCAACCGTAACAAGCAGCTTACTTTAATCTAAGCTGGAATGATGCTTTATATACCATTATATACTAATTTCTAAACTTCGAGTCAACTCAAAGAATGATCAGCTAGCAAAATGATTGCTATAACCTAAAATGATGAGATTCGAAGATTAAAAATCCTTACATTTAATGACAGAGATGGGGAACAAGATTATGAAGTTAGATTCCACAAGATTTTACCATGAAAAAAAAATCGAGGGATGGGGATTAAGGGCCAGGTTCGGCTTCTTAGGAAGAAAAGAATAGGTTTTATGATAAAGATATGATGATGAGGATCGGGGAAGATAGTGGTGGTAGGTGGGCGATATTAGGATGGTTTAAGGCCCGTTTGGTAAGCGGTGTTATATCTACTGCTTTTCGCATTTAAATTATTATGAGCAGATTCTAATGTAAAATTTCTCATGACACTTAGAAACTCTTACTCATGTAATACTAGTCTCGGTATATCGATTTTGTTGTCCCTATAATGTGTATAATCTCGGGTCCATATAACCGATATATGTAATCTGATTCAATCGCTTAGGCGTAGCGGGTTATTTTAGATGCCAGCTAATAATTCGTCGTAATTTACTCATTACCACGCCCGTTCCCCGATTCCCTTATCCGATATTTTAACATCTCGTTATCGACTCTTTATTACCGTATCACATGGGTTATATCACGTTACTTAAACGCATAACACCTCTCTAATAATTATGCTATTATATCACAAATTCATTTCTTTATGCTTGTCCGCCCCAATTCGGCCGCCTAAGTTAGATTAAATGACAACACCTTACCTTTAGTCGCGTCGATGGATGACAACATAAAAAAGCTTCATTTGGCATTAATAATAATAAAAATACACTTTGTCCATCGTGGTGAACTAACTGCTTTATATCTGATAAAATAACGAACAACATAATACAAATCCTTAATGATACAACTCAAAGATACCTGAGAAATCAAAATATCGACATAGAAATTATGGCAGCAGGACCCTCAATGTGATACAATACCCTGAGTCTAACCTAATATACTAGGCATCGGCATATAAATAGGAAATGACAATGAGGAATACAATATACCATAGCACCATTCATGATCTTAATCTATTTATCAATGGGGAGCACTACAAATGACTCTCAGCGATCGACCCCTTTAGAACTTTTAGGCATAAGCATGATCCATAGAGGGCAAATTTCAGTAATGGTAGTGAATAAAAATGTGAACAATCCATCCTTATATTCGTATTCATGTTATATATATAACATATCTTATACGTGCAGTACTACATGACTAAATATATTCTATCCACATAAATTTCATCCAGTCATCAAATAAGGAATCACCTCCTTGAAATAACTTTGCTGGGGAATCGCCTCAAATACCTTACGCGGAATCCGCTCCAATAATGCATATAGAGAGAATCCTTCATATGTCGAATAGGCCTCAGCATGGTCTCAATTATTTCCTTTCCCTGATGTCTGCTCACTTTGAGCCTCCCGAATCACGAGTACACCCTGTGATATGCCTTGAGCACTCGATTCAGCGATTCAAACGCTCATGAACACAAAGCGATCAAAAGCCTTGTCTAGCAGCGCGACAGCGCCTTAGCATATGACAGCAACGTACATAGCCCACCTTGATCTCATAACATGAATCATATTCACAACTATCTCATAATCTGAATCATAATCTCAATTATCTCGTAATATACCTCATAATCTCGATTATTTGCGTCATATGAATCATAAATCAGGTACACATAATATCGATCGTAATCTCGATTATTTCATAATGAATCATAATCATCTATATAAAGAATAGTCCCGAGCATGCACAAAATATAACATAATATATATGAAAGGTCCCAGTAAATTGAGATTTGTACTCTCGAGGCAGCGGTAATAGTGACTCTGGCGGTCCACCGTCTTTAGATCTGTTCAACTCTATTCAAAGAAATTATACATTATAGCAGCGTCCGTAGAATAACCTCTCTTAACATCTATATAGTCGGTGTTATACGCGTCTGATTCAAATTCCTGACTCTTAGAAATCGTCACATCACAGATTGGTATACTGCTTAATATTCTAGCAATAACTGCATTACAATAAGCCAGAAACATTAAAATCTCAATATTAGGTCATGCATTACTGACAATAATAACTGCTTTAGCGCGTTCTAATCAATCCATTAAAAATGGTGTGACTAATTATTCCATTAAATGCAACCTCCGATTGTTAACCTTCATTCCTCATTTTCAAACTTTGCCTTGATCTCTGCATATCCATATCAACGATAATTCAACCTGGCTGGCCTTAATGGTACTCCCAACCTCTATATTAAAATTTAAGTTAATAATTTAGAAAAATTGACCTAATTACCGCTCTGCTTGATAATCACTTTCGAAATCACCCATTAATCCGTTCGATGCTTAGATAGCATTTACGCTAAATTCAAGAATCTAAAAATCTGCTCATCTATCAAATTAACTCTTTGGCTCAAAGTATCATAAAAAAAATTTAGTCTTTCTTACTGGGGATATGATGAGGATGATGAGGAGAAGTAAATCCACCTTTGATCTTGAGTTTTAGCGACAATGGGTGAAAATAGAGAAAATTTTGAGGGGGAGGAAGTGAGGCCCCAGAATAAGGGAAAAAGAGGGGAATGGATGAGGGGTGTAGATAGTGGTGGTAGGTGGGATATTTAGAGGAAAAATTTAAGTTCGTTACGATTTCGGTTAATTCTACGCGCCGGCAAAAATCTCAACGGCCGATTCAAATGTGTCCAGCTATATTCTACTGTCTATTTTCATACCGATATATCGATATTATTCAAAATTACATACTATCTCCGGGTGCCTACAAACTGAAATACCAACCGACCGATTTGTTGAATTCTCCCTCTTTCGGCCGAAATTTTAATTTACTTTAGAAATACTCACCGAAACTTATATACTATCAATAATATTGGTAAAGAGCAGTTATTCTAACCTTCTATTTCGAAAAGATGCGGATGTCGATTTCGACTTGCTCCCCAGTTCAGGATATCAATTCCGTATTGAGATTCTATATGGAATTGTTGCCTGTTCATTCTAGTTCATTATTTAGAATCTAGTATAGACTTTCATTTGTGATAAAACACCAAATTCATACGTCCGGATCCTGAAATGATAACAAAGGATTGAATTGGATGATAAGAAAATTAAAATTTTCTTTCTTATTTTGAAGTACCACGACCATTCTCAAAATATAGTGGAAACTTTTGTGTTTCATAAAGTACCCAAATCGTTAGGTTTTAGTTTAATATTATTATAGCGCTAAAATCCCAACGAATAGTTAATGAGCTTGACTGTTTAATTTAATTAAACCATTAAGTAAAATCAAATACTAACAGTTTTAATAGTAACTAACAAGTTACTAACAAGCTCAAACTAACTATAAGTGTAATTATTGGCTAGTGATATTAATGGGTTCAATGTAAAAAATCCCAATTGAGAATATTTGATTGATGTCAATTTATAAATGTAGTTAATTTCATACAAGAAATATTATTCAACGTCATTGTATGTGTGTGACCTTGACTAAGATAATAGTAAGTTGTATAATAATAATTGACAGTGCTATTATTATAACTGATTAATGACTAAGATCTAGCGATACTTCATAATAACCCGCTTAAATTATCATGAGAGCAGCATAGTAATACTATACAATTACTGAACACTAAGTTCACTAATCACGTTTAACTAGCACGGTAAATAGATTGATACCTGAATTGGCCTTAACGGGCATAATAAAGGGAATCAATTTTCATTGATTTCCAACCTCAACGCCGCGGGCGATTGTCATACGATTCCTTGCTCCGCGTCTGAATCTTTAGAGGTAACCATGAAGTGTGTCATGAAACGCCCTGACTTTCTTCTTCAGTATGAGCTGAATAAGCATTTATGGCGTCCAGCAAACCAATCGGTACCCAAGCGTGAGGCACGAGATCTTCCTTGCCTCAGGCGGATAAATCACTCCCGATATATCGACATCTATCGTTACTTTTCATTTGTGTGACAGCATGCCGTTATAATCGGCTTAAGGCGGGCGGTTTGTGGTCATAGTCAAAATCTGAAACTCGCGCAGCATGAATAGTTATATATCGTAGGTCTAAGAATTGTCGAACCTAAAATTCTAAACAAATATCGCCCAGGACACGGATCCTCCCATATCTCACATGATTCGTTTCAGTCTTCACAGAATTTCTGATCATGGGACGTACGGCCAGTAGTAATCTGATACCAACGAGGCTAACGTGATCAATCTTGATCACTAATCAAAACACCATATCGGTCATATGATGCTTGTCGCCTAGCTATCGGCGTCAACGAGCTTGCTTTTGGTTATCATATTTGAAGCTTGAAGAGGTGTGTCCAGCGATTAAAGCCCTGCAGAAAGCATGGCCAACAGGGATTTAAGTTTCACCTCACTTCGGTCCTGATACATGTAATTACTGCTATTTCAACGGCATGTGAAATAAATAATGGGTAACTATATGAATGAATCACGCATTCATATATAGTTTAGCGTTAACTGTCAGTTCTTGCAGGAACTTTGTTTTATTAATTACTTAACTTATTCGAGAGAGAAGTGAATGGTAAGCTTGAACTTTGCCACTTTCGGTTCCTTCATTAAGCTCGTGAAAACCAAACATGGTTGAATCAGGGGAAGGATATCAGCTTTTCGAGATGCATGCTTAAATCCATACATGGATAACTTTAAGCTTACGTGAATTCTCGTCATTTCGAACTTGTGTAAGCAAAGGAATGTGATTATAATCACATTTCTTTATTGGAATACTGCCTGGCGGCCTTTACATTCGTCAACCCGGTCTCGGCCGAGGGAATGATTGATGACTAAGATTATCTGACATAGTCATAGACTATGATCGAAAATAGTTTGACGGCTTCCGAGGTTACATCGTTTAAAAACCTAGCTTGAAGTGTGTTAGAACACATATGTCTTATTAAATCGTATTCTTTTAACAACATTACCAACAAAAACGGATCATTGGTCAAGTTGTATCTGAGTTGAGTTTCCTTTTAGTTTCTTAAATGACAATACTAGACTCGCTCTATTATTGCTTTTCTATGGTACCATTTGTCCATAATGCTACTATCACCTTGAGTTACAAGTGAAGATCAACACACGATCCGTTCCATGTAACTATAGATTACCTCCATTATCTTAAAAGTTACTATCAAGCGTATTCGAATCAGCGTGAATACCTTTGAAGTAAACTTCACAATTCGATCATGGGAATGTTGCGTCGTAGTTGATGCCTTGACGCATGACCTTGACACGACATCTGATTGAATCATATTACTATGTAATAGACTTCAACCACTCTCATTAATGTGAGGCCACTAGTGGGATTAGACTTTAATGAAGAGTTGCTTGTCAATAAGAGAATCGATCTATTTATAAATTTAATCTATTATGATTTAATCCACCGAGCTTCGCTGACATCTTAAACTTAACAAGCAAATGTCATACAAGCTCACAACATATATATAATGTATTTGATTATAGCATATGTCACATATACATGTTGGGCTGCAAATGTAGAAGAATCACAATACATTTCTTATACCTTTTTAAGGTTATTAAGATTCTTGACATTTAGTGTAAAACTTCATTTGTTATCTTGATTCCCAACTCCAGCTAACCTTTAGGAACTCAAGGTTCTTCATCCTCTTGATTGCTGGCCAGTTTAATCAGAAATCAAAGTGAGGAATTTAACTCCATTATACTTGATCTTAAGTTTACAACTTTAGATTCTAGTAGCATAAAACTTTCTTTTTATATTCTCGCTTGAGATGTGGAGTTCAATATGATATCCAAGTATCCATCATCGATGATCATTGCCCAAGATTCATTGGATAACTTGCTTAGACCGCATGTTACAACTTGTGGAATATCAATGAAAGTTTGAAATAAACATGAGGCGTAGTCGACCCAGTGAATATGTTTAATCTTGGTTTTACCGACCAATGTATGATTAAGCGCTCGTTCATGACATTGCTCATGTAATGAGAATACATTTATTACTTACGATGATTCACCATCAGTAATATAGAATGGGCTCTTATTCGATGAATCACATTCTAAGATAAAATAGAGCTTTACTTATTCTGGCCAGCATATTTAGCATCTTATTTCATTTAAATGACTCCAAGTCATTTGTAGATACTGATATTTCTTCATGTTGTCATTTGTATCAGCTACATTTTAGTTTTTGTGCATCAGTGGATGCTCCTTGATATAACGAAGGTTCTATCTTTGGATTGGTATCTTTCCTCTGAACCTTGAATGCGTCGAGTCACATATTTATTTCCACTATTTGTACTTCATAAAGAAGACTACATACTTACAATGAAGTGCGGCGCTATAGTGGATGAAAATAAATACACGACTTCATACGGTTATGTACAATGACTTAATATGAACTTTGGATGCGAGTTAAATTATGTCTACTCTGATATAATGCTAGCACTACTATCTGAATGTTTCAAGTTGTTTATCAAACCTGACTACTGAATTATCTAACGTTGAATATGAATAAATTAATTTAAAAGGTAGGTGTAGCCTTAATATGTGAAATTATTTCATTCTTTGTGTTTAACCTGTGATGCTAATACCCCATATCATTCTAACTAATAACATATCAAGTTGGGAATGAAATTATCTTATTATATGAAAGTGAAAGATCTAAATCCTGTTTCTTCATTAAACACAGTCGCCAATTAAACATCTGCTACAAATCGTTTAAGATTAAACAATGTCTCATTCTTGGGATGATATATTACTTATATCGATGATATACATTTCGAGAACTTGATAGTATCCGTATGGTCCTTTCAGCCTGCTTGCTCGATTCGATGTATCGATAATATTTCGATCTTAATTAGCTTTTGGCCTGTAAACATACAAACTTAGTTTGGACTAATTGAACCTCCCACTAAGTCTAGTAAGAGTTGACTTGGTTCATCTTTTTCAAGATTATACTCGAGCCTTGTTAAGTCGTTATCCGTAGAAGTATTCAATCGTTTGTTGTTGATATTTTAAAAAGAAGTAGAGTAATTTCCCATTAGAATCCTGATATGGAAACTTGCTGATCCAAACATTCTTTCTACTCTTACAATTGCAAAATAATTGGGAGTATCAACCCGCCTTGTGGAGGTTTAAAGCGTAACTCTCTTATAATCATTTAATTATAGGCTCGATAACTTTATTTGTATCACAATGTTACAGCTGTTTCTATGCTTGGCTCATGTTAAGCTGATTAAATCATATGAGTGAAACAAATTTATTCTCAATAGTAATTACAACCAGTTATTCTGACTTTAACTTTAAAATTATTTGAGATATAAGATTTGAAATCAAATGCTAACACGATTCTAAATGTTAGTTAAAATCCTTCTATGCTTTGAAGTTTAATGATGAATCATGCCCCAACTTATAGTTCCATGTTAAGCTCGTCTACACCAGTGTGAGGAGCCGAATAGATAACTGCGTATTTGGTTACATACCGTAAGCTTTTGTTTCATCCTGATTCATTAGCCATGTTCGTCGTATTTAAAGAAACTAAATACCAATCACATGTCTGAAATGTAGATACACAACATTAGAGATCATTCGATAGTTTTTCTCAGTCGAGTTATAAAGATCAAACTATTGTCTTTTTGGTGGCTAGAAACAATAAACATATTGGTCTTCATAGCGTAAATCACCTTCCGATTGAATCAAAACTATTATCCTTGATCATATCGTGGCACATTCCTTGAACCAAAGTTCTATGCTGTATAAGCAGGTGAATCGAGTCACAAATGTTTGTGGTATTTAAAGTTTTTATCCTCTGATAACGCTACAACCGATTACGATGGTTGAAGGAGATCGCATTGTAACAACTTTGTTTCAACGAAGTCATTCGGATTCTCCTTATCTTATTTTATTTCACATTATAAAGTCACGCATTTAGCTTGCCCGATCAATGGTGAATAAAAAGGAAAACTTAATATGTCAAACATATTAGGAAATATGCAACTTAAAAAAATAGTGTAGTTCTAAACAATCCATACGTATTTAAAATGAATTACAAATAATACCCGTGCCAATCTCACAAAATGTACAAGGTGCTCGAAGATCTATTATACTCGACTCAGCAGCTGTTGAATCGAAGTATAATAGTAGGTTATCAACCAATTATATAAAGTAATATGCAAAGTTTTAAAGTCCGTTATGCCAGTTACTTGGCTGACAATGCATACATTTTGAGATCGGTCTGATATTGGGTTACCCGACCAATTCTGAAACTACGTAACTCTTTATGCCATTGGCATGCATACGGGGATCTTTGCGACTGTATCTCAATGAGCCAGTTCATACCAATTAAACCAGAAATAGTTACTTGGGTGATCATCAGCCCAGCGTTCGTGGAAATCATGACATGATCGTTCATCATATCAAAGTACAAAACGTAACTGCCCGTCGCGGTGTGCGGATAATCTGACCGATTCCTGACTTTAAAATTGGCTAGATATGTTGCTTCAAATTTTAATTGGTGAGATTAATATTATTTAACGCAATTAACCCGTACATAGATAGCATTTCGAAGCAACATACTGCTTATAGAAAATAAATAAATAACACACACATGCCTGCAGCCCGCTTTCGAATTCGGCCATGCAGTGAAGTCATTAAAATCGAACACGAGTCATGCAGTGATGGGCAGCTGAGTTTAAAACAATTAGGTTTAAATCATATGATCACAATGTTCCCAAATAAAACGATTTTAAAATTTACTCATCCATCGGTGATATCGAAGCGACGGCCCATGAATATACACAGTATCGAAAATAAAGTAATGCGTAGAAAATTCTAGTAAATCTTTATTTTTCGGAAATAAATGACAGCTTATGACAGGCTAAAGTTTCTAAAAACTACGACAATCAACGATTGACCACGTATCTAATCGGTATGAGGATCTCTCCCTTTGTCTTTCGCTGACCACTCGAACAAAACTCTCGAAAGCGACCTCTTGAGCTGTGCTACCGCTTTTGTCGACTGGCACAAATAATCCTTGATGCGAAGGGGTGTAAGCCGCGGCTTAGTGAAACTTAACAAGGGGTGAACTTGCCGCCGAGGCAGGTGTCCAATACTATAATAGTCAAATATGAAAAAAATACATATATCGAGGACTACCTAAAAGATTAAATTTCTTGTGATTCCCACGGAAGTCTCGAGACATGTACATGAAGATATAATAGAAGGTTGATAAGCATATGAAATTAGAAAGAAATCAATAGACTTCAGCTTAACTGACTAAACTACAGTCGTGAGCCTCCTATCTGCATATCCTTTGATATACCCGACCTCAATGCGCGTATACCGATTCGTCCTTTGAATATAATCACGCTTAATCATATATGATTTACATGTATGTCATTATAAAGTAATCATAACTTGAGAATAACATGTTCACACAATTTATAATGAATACGTAAGTAACACCCGTGAGATAAGTTACCGCCTCTGGCAGCTACCTGAGAGCCTCCGCGAACCTGATCACGGTGGCCTTACTTTTTCCACGTCCAGCGCTGGCAAACACGAAAAGGATAGTTGAGACTTATACGTGGTCGAGATACATAACCAACTCTTGGGGAACCTCTACAAATAATTCTAACATGTGGATAAACTATCAAATTATAAATCCATTCGGATATGACAATCGATCCCAACAAAATTCCATCTTGTCCTTTATCATTTACAAATCAACTTTAAGTCATTCCTAGATTGTCGGCGGGTCCATAATTAACAACCTATACTCAAAATATCAATTATAACTCGACTTGGAATTACTTGGCTTTTTAAACTGCTTTAATCGATTTTAAATGCGCTGATTTAGTATATGATAACTATAATAAGGTCAGCATATGCCTCCCCATTTAAAATGTAGAAAAATATCAGCAAGTCAGCGAAAACCTAAAAAGTCAAGCCCGACCATAACGTCACCAACGACCTCACAAATCATGAATTAATATCCTTATATCGTGTCAGGAGAACCCATGTAAAACTAAGATTCACCCATAAAATTGAATTATGGAAAAGTAAACTAAAAAGTCAACTATGGCAAAACCCAAAATATACGAAGAGTTGAAATTTCTTACGCCCAACTCGAAGAGAATGATGGGAAAAGATATTTAAACGATCTTTAAGTTTGACGACAATCGAATAGAAATGGAAAAAGAAATTTTTTTTTTTTAAGAGGGAGGGCTTACTCTCGGCCAAATGAGGAGAAAAAGATGGTAATTTTATTATGATGATGTGGAAGATAAGCATCGTTAGAATATTTAAAAACTGAATAGTTCGGTTTCGAGTTAATTTCTCGGCTTATCGTATTTAAATCTCCCAGCGAACCAATTTCAAAAATGGGAATACCCATGTAAAACTACTAAATTATAAGTACCTAATTCGACTCAAAATTTTCAAATAGTATTATCATCAGTATTTACTATATCAGTCTAACATGATGAAAAATTTAATTTTTTTTTTTTTTAACGTGACGGGTTGTGTGATCTCACCATATAAAATTTAGGCCTTGAAATTTAACAACAAACAAAATATGGCACAAAATCAATATCACCTAAATACTTTAAAAATGTACTAACTCCACCGTCAGTAGTGAAAATAAATGACTGTTAAGTAACTGCGGATCTACCGTGTCTATTTGTGATTCTAGATTCGATCCTTGGTGGTGTCCAGGCTCTAATAGACGAAAATCTCTCACCATTATCTTTGAAGTCAAAATCGACTCCCGGTGTTTCATCCTACTACTGCGGATCCTTGGTTCCCGCTTTCTCACTCGGTGTATCGGCTATTGTTGCCTTCCACGGGTGGTACTCGATAATTAGTCATAATCCTTTGATGAACTCCGTCCGCTCCTGCGCCTCAAATTCAAATCTCTACTGCGTGGGTAGATGCTTGACTCTTGTGATCGGTGAAAATACGGCATTTAACTTGTCTGAATAATGTCTCCATAGCTTAGCGCAAAGACTATAGCCCATTGGCTCGAGATCATGAGATCGGATAGTTCTTACCGTGGTTTACCGGCTATTAGGAAGTATGGCGATCACGCTTCCCATTGTCTGCGTGGAAACCCCCAAAATCACGATGGAAGCATCCTTTATATAAATCACGTAGCCCTCGAGGGCAGGCGGTATCGCCAGGCGGGCAGAATGCAACACTATACAAAGCAATCTCGATCATCATCTCAATAAAGCGGAACCCCACGATTCGCTTGAATTGATGGCGTGTGATCAAGGAAAAGTCCTTGATGAATCTCTGTAATAATAACCCGGCTAACTTGAAACTCCTAACCTCGATCGCGCTCAGTGGGGCGCTCCCCAGTGTTCACGGCCTCACATACGTGGATCAACACAAATCTTACTCACGAAATAACATGACCAGGAGTGCTTCGCCCGACGGAACTCACATTTGGAAAACTTGGCGTACATTTGGTCTTTGGCTACCAGGTCCTCGACACAATGCGCAAATGCCTACCATGCTCCTCGCCCTACAGGTATATGAGAACATCATCGAATACAACCACAAACCATCGGATACTCAGCTTGCTGGGTTCGTGAATCTATAAAGGCCGCCCGATGCGTTCGCCTTCAATCTGATGGCGTAGCTTATCATTCATAATGTCCGCGAGATCGGAAGCCGATTTGGAATATCCTCTCGCTGATCCTCAAGCGATGATAGCGAGGCGCAAATCAATCTTGAGAACACGCTTGGCATCCTTGGTGATCAAACAAATCGTTAATTAGGCTGATAGGTATCGGGTTCTTAATGGTCACTTTATTAAAATTTTATAGTGATATAGCCTCATCGAACCGTCCTTCTTTTCACAAACAACCTTTGTGCACCCGTGGAATACACCGATTACGATGAATCACGTCGGCGGCTCACATGGCGAGTCCGCGATTCCACCGGCTTCGGTGGAGCCCCGTCTTATCTGATGGAAGAAATTGGTGCGTGCCACGAGGAAGCAACAATGCTGGGGTGGTCTCTGCGTGGCGATACGGTAGAGATCCCTGAAGAAGCATCCTTGAACTCTCCTGTAACGCCAGCATCCTGCACTGCACGCGCCTGGCTTCTCACTAAATCAACATAAGTACTACAGAACCCGATCGCTTCCTCGAATCAATCTACGCCTTCGAGTCTTTGACCTGAGCTTCGAAGGCCAAAATCTTTCTGTCTCCGCCAGGCGGATGTCTCCCGAAACCCACAAAAGTAATCTCCTTCAGGTAATCAATAGCGACATGATGTTTCCCCGACCTTAATCCATACCAGATAAAGGTCAAAATCGAGAAGCTCGAATGGAAGTAAATCGACAGGACAACAATGCGGCCCTTGGCAATCCAAGGGCCGGTCTGCATATCACAATCCCAACCACAATGACACTCCCACAGGTGTCATAATCTCAAGTAGGTGAGCAAAACACGCAACATCACAGATAAAGTAATACTTCAAAAGAAAACTCTAAGAAATCATAGCCCCGAGAATCAAACAACGCCTGGCCTCGATATAAATGCAGGAAATAGTGTGCACATGCACTCAGGGGTATCACGGTAGCACTCTGATGAGTAGCGACGTGAATCGGCCTCGGCCGACTCGCTGTTTGCTACCAGCACTCCTACGATCCTCACGGCTCCATATCCAGAGCATAAAAACACGGCTGTCGACCAGTTCCACATTATGCCCGCCTCGAGCCAGGCTATTTGTTCTTTGAAATCATAGCTCACTGCGGGAAGGTGGTGACACTCCTTAAGCCAAATGTCACGAATTTCTTTGGCATGATAACATAAGACCACCCTCTCGACAATCCTCTTTGTGACCCTTTGACATGGCTGTGCAATGATTTTCTGCGGACCCCCGGAGGAAGACTACTGCGGACCACAGCGGATACCATTTGGCGCCACCGTAAGAAGGCGGTGGCGCCTTTCAGGCGGCTGGCCGGTGCAATAAAGTGACTCTGCCCGGGGCGACTGCGGTATTCCGTCCTCCTCACGAACTCTAGGCTTGAAGGCACTTGCCGAAAATGAAAATCAGTCGCTCCTCGCAGATCCCGGCCGCCTGCAGGCTGCCAGGCTCCGTTTCCGTGCCCCAGGAGCTGCGTTCTGTAACATAAACTTATTAGCTGCATCAAGGATGCATTGACATATAAATCAACTTACATCCACGAATCTAGCCAGTCTCTTACTTCTCTTAGGATAAACATCGTAGCAGTAGTCGGCGCGGTCAGCTGACATGCACTCGGCGACCTCGAACCTGAGTCCAGCGAAATATTTCTCGAGGCCGCCCGTGTGGGTCTGGCAATAATTCTCCGGGAAGGCTCAACAAATCGCTCCGGGACACATAGACACGATCGAGAGGCCTTCAGGTCACGCTGATCCAGGCCTACTATGAAGTCTATAAATATGACTTGACTCTCATCTCGCCAGTCCCCGTCGGCTCAAAATCATCTTCATGTGAGGTGAATATTAAACTGGCTGTGAACCCACTTACTGAACTTGGCGGAGGACTCGCCGAGAAACCGATCAAACAACTTGCTCAGGAATTCGACCCGCGGTAACAAACCCGCGAGCATTCCTGGCTCTCACTCTGAGGTCTACCTCAAAGCCTCCTACAACATGCTTTCAGGCTAGCCTCAGGACCTGTTTGGTCCTGTCTTGTCCCGGCAATTTATACCACCATTCGGCCTCCTGCAGGCCTGCCAGGAACTCTGTTTCTGCCTCGCCCTCGAATACGGGTGACATCCTCGGCGGTCACGCAACAAAAGAAAAAGGCTGTTTAACAAAAACACCACTAGCAGCGACTCAAGATGTTAGCGTGGCTTAGCTGCGGATACAATGTCACAAGACACAAGCTACGATGCAAATTGTAGCGACCCGCCCGGTCGGCCATACTGAGTGAAATCGTTAAAATCGGAACACGAGTCCTAAACGATGGGCGACTCGATTTAAACTGATGCTATAAATCAAATGTCACAATTAAGTATCCTAAATCAAGCAGTTTTTAAAATTTATAATCCATTAGGTGATATCGAAGCAGCCCGACCCATAAATATATACACAACATATCGAAAATAAAGTAATGCAGCAAAGGCTAAAAGAAAGTAAATAATACTCGAGATGCAAAATGACAAGCTGCCAGCCAAGGCTGAGATTTCAAAAGACTCGACAATCAAAAGCGATTGAGAAACATCAAAATCGGTTGTGAGGATCATACACACGATCTTTCTAGCCACTCGGAACAAAACTCTCTCGAGCAGCCTCTTGGCTCCAACTACACTTTGTCGACTGGCACAAATGAAATGCCGCCCAATGCGAAAAGGGGTGTAAACGCTGACTTAGTGAAACTTAACGAGGGGTGAACTTACCATGCGAGACAGGTCAATCGATACTATAATAGTCAAATATGAAAAATACATATGATAGGGACCCTCAAGGTCATACAACTTGATTCCACAGGGAAGTCTCGGGGCAAAATATGAATGCAAAGGTTGATATAGCGATTCGAGAAGAAATCGATATACTCAGCTATATTTCATAGCTCTAATGATAAATATTTTCCACTATCCCTACCGTATCATGGGTATACCAGCATACAATGCGCGTATCTTTCTGATCAGATCACTGCGGGGAATGGTATTGATAATCACCCATATGCCGCGGTATAAAAGGAAGAATAAAACTTATACACAAAGTATAATTGCATTTTATACACAAAGTATAAAGACACGTCGCTCGTACACTAAGTCTGAGGTACGCGCTCTTATGCACTAACTATAAAGACCGCTCTTATACACTAAGTATAAAGACACGCATTTCTTACTCTATTTAAGTATAAAGCGCGCGGACTTATCTGTTAAGTATAAAACACCTTTGAGTCTCTTCACTAAGTATCGATAGCGTATCGTCGCGTATCATACTTGAGGAAGGAGAGTCGGTAACCCCCAATCATCGGTATGGGTCAAATCACGATACTCCGGTCCTTCGAGTCGTAGATAACTCTAACGTCGCTTTCTGATAACCCATTTACTCTGCTCCCCAGACAATATCCAATACAGCTAAAACATCTACGTCATTAAGTCAAACCTGATAGCCGACAAGGCCCACGCCAAATCATAGTGCCTGCAACAAAGGCCCACGAAATCGAGAAATATAAGTTGGGAGTTCAGAGTATTACTTACCTCAGCGATCTTGATGCCCATGTATAATCACGCTAATCATATAACAATTACATGTATGTCATTCTCGCGTGTCATGCTTGATAACGTGTTCCGCGATTTATAATGAATCATTAAAGTAACGCCCGTGAGATTGATTCGCCTCACGGTAGCTTCTAAAACCTGTCGCGGTTCTTTGCCCGTTTCCACGATCAGCGCCTAAACAAACACCCAAAAAGGATAATCGAGACTACTCTTATGCGGCATTCTAGAAGATCACAACTTGACTCTTGGGGGGCTATCTACAAGCGATGCAACATGACGGATGAAACTGTCGAATTATAATCCCGTACGGATCTGACCCAATCGATCCCCATTGAAATTCCATCTTGTCATTTATCGTTACAAATCAACTTATAAGTCGTTCTAGTTAATGTGGTCCATAATTAACAACATACTCCGAAATATCAATTGCCGCTTCGACTTGGGAATTAAACACTTTTGACTGCTTGCGCTTTGTCGATTTTAAATCCGCGATTTAATATCGCAATAACTATAATAAGGTCGTAACATAACCTCCTACACATTTAAAGTCTTGAAAAATATCAATCCAAAATTGACGAAAACCTAAAAATCTAACCCGGCCAACATCCTCTATGACCTCACAAATGTCATGGATGTCGGCTTATATACGTCGCGGAACCACGCTAACCAACTAAGATTCATCATAAAATTGTAATTATGGAAAAAGTCAACTAAAGAAGTCAACTATGTCAAAACCCAAGAAATATGCGCATCTGAAAAGACTTGAAATTTCTTACTTTCGAAAGAATGATGGGGAGAAAAGATATTAAGCGATCTTGAGTTTGGCGACATAATCGAAGAGAGAAATGGAAAAAATTTTTTTTTAAGGGGAGAGGGCTTTTCTTCGGCCAAATGAGGAGAAAATATTGAAGTGTTTATTGTGATGATGTGGAAGATAAGCATCAGTTAGATATTTAAAAACTGATCTAGTTAGGTTTAGGACTAATTTCTCCCATTTTATCGTATTTAAATCTCAACAGACCCGTTTCAAAGATAAAATTCCCATAGCAAAATACAAATTATAAATGCAATTCGGCTAAAAATTACAATAATATTATGTCGAAATTATTTCTCTATCCACAGGTCCCTTGTAAAATTAAATTTTATTTTTATTTTTTTTATTTTTATTTTTTTTTTATAGTAACAGTTGTGTCTGACACATTTAGGGAGATATAGATATGATACAAGTTCTGTGCATCATAAGTGAAATTCTAACATAAATCATGTATTTAAAATTTAAATCTTTATAATCTTGACTCCTTGAAACCTCGAAGTTCGCTTGAAGTCTTGTCTTTTGTGGAAATCTTGTCTTGATACCACATGACATTCTAATAACCCAACTTAGGCGACACGCGGGCTTGTGGAATTCAAATGAATACAAATAAAAGTAAAATTTCGGTGGTCGTTTCTGGCGTTTAAGATGAGACCGTAAATAAATAAATGGCTAGGTCGTATGTAAATACCATCTCCGTTCCGTAGCATTATATGGGCCAAATATTAAAACAAATAAATGCTGTGTCATATATATTAAATGAAATATAGATTAAATATATTTCATATTTGACTAATTAATTACCCATTATTTTACAATTAATTATCTATTAATGTAAATTTGAATTTGAATATATTCTGATTAATGATAATTATTACAATAATTATCGACCACTTAAATCATGGAATAATTAATTACAAATGCATTAACTCCAAAATTCAAAATTTAAAAGTCACGATGAAAAATATTTTCAAAAATTATCAATTAACATAATTATGAAAGGGAAATATAAAAGCAAATTTAATGTCATTAGATATATATTCAATCATACATGAAATGACAAAATTTATGATTTAACATTTAAAAACCGAAATTAATAATTACCAATAATTTTAAAACCAAAAATAATTTTATAAAATACATTTAAGGTTTCTAAGCAGGGCAATGGCTTGGCGGCAAAAGCGACCGGCACAAGCCTAATATAGACATGCGACTACTTAGTACTACGGTGAAACTCATCGATGGCGACGATATTGACACGGGCGTGCCGGGCGATTCCAGCGAAGTTCGGCGACCGATTTTGGTAATTCGATCCGGTTTTTCAGTTAATTGCAACTTTTGTAAAAATGGTTGGAGGCTCTAAAAAAGTCAAGTGCAGGATTCTTGGCAGGCATCAATGATATCATTATTGAACATTTCTAGTGGAATTTCATCAAAAACACTTACAGTTGTTGATTAAACCCAAAACAATCAGAGAAAGTGTCTAAAATTTTTGAGGTATAAGAATTAATGTCCCAATCTGGGATGAACGTCAAAGGGTATGAACACATAGATTTAATTTAGTAATTTTAGAAATTTTCTCTATACTATTAAATCAAAAATGATTCTAAATCTGATAATCAATTTTAAATCCACTTTCAATTCATGAAACAATTAAAATAAACATCAAATAATCAAAATCGATACATTACAAATGATGATTCAATGCGTGAAATATATATAAATGGGTTAGATTTTCATATTATATATTCATCAAATTGATATATAAAGCATGAAATAATCAAAATTAACTAACAACTATGTTAACAATCAAGAATTGAATAAAATATCTGACTTGATATTTTAGAATCTAATTTCATTTGGCGATGCATCTACTGGTCATACATCCGGTCTCAATGCAATTAATCAAAAATCATATAATGACTTATATGAATACGAAGAATTACTACGAGAGATGACGGAAGTCTGTGATTCTTTCATGAAGCCTCCTTTGAATTCCATTATTTAGCACTTGAATGTAGTGCCTACAGTCGATTGCCTGCCGGGGCCAGGTGAATCTGACATTGCTTGCTAGAACAAAAGGATTGAATTGGATGATAAGAAAATGAAATTTTCTTTTCTTCTTTTTAGAGAGCACACGGCCATTCTCAAAAATATGGTGGAGGCTTTTGTGTTTCATAATCATTACCAAATCATTAGGTTTAGTTTAATATTATTATTAAACCTAAAGCTGACGAATAGTTAATGAGCCGACTCGTTTAATTTAATTATAATATTAAGTAAATCAAACACTAACAAGTTATTTAATAGTAACTAACAAATTACTAACAAAGCTCCAACTAACCTTCGAATTAATTGATTTTGATTTGGAGGTGAATTTAGGGTAGTGGTGTGTTGGGCAACGAGCCAAGGTCGAAAGGAGTTGGTGGTAGACCTGGCAGTGAGGACAGTGCGATATGAGTGGGTGTGCTTGGCGGAGAGGCCAAATCAATGCGATCCAGCGATAGAAGGCAGGATATTCGAGAATGGTAGCGGGTACCCTATCTTTATATGGCTTTAATGCTTTCGCGTATTGTTTGATTTTGGAGCTACGCACTCTTATATCTGAACTTTGTTAGAAAGTATCCTTGAGCTAGTGGATCTTGACTTATTTAGGAGAATGGTGTAGTTGGAAAAAACACCATCTTTGTAATAAATTCAGCACCGTAAGGAGAGATTGAGTTTACTAGCCTGTTATAAGCTGAATTACAGTTGTTATTTGGGATAGGAGATTCCATCTTGTTTAGTGTTCGTAAGTTATTATTGAGCAAGGATGTATTCTAGGCAGCCCAGTTTATGTAGTTGAAAAATAACCTAAACTTAATGTCTCCAGTTGAGAGAAATTTGAAGATGTGTTTCGAGAAAGATTTGCAAATTACTCGAGCAATGGAGATTAATTTTGATCGAAAGTATTTACAAAGAGCTCCGATATAGCGTGCAGGAGGCCAAACCAGAAGAGTTGAATGGCATTGCAAGTTGTTGAAGGGGTTTATCAGGCGAGTGCTTCTCCTTGGGTGCTCGGTATTGTTCGTCCAAGAAGAAGCAGTGAACTTGTATTATTGTGATTAATTCAGGTAAAATCGGTGCACCCGTTACCAGATGATGATCAACGAGAGGATCGAAGTCTTTTGAGAAAATTGATTTGCGGTCGAGGATATCACCGATTGGATCAAGAAGAGGATATATCAAAATCGGCCTTTCAAACATAAAATCCCCGGACACTATGATTCTTGATGATGCCGTTTGATTAATAAATGTCCCGGCATTTATTTTGAGTTCTTGGATAAATTGTTAGTTGTATTGTGATGACATCTTAATATTCTAAGTGGTTAGGAACATGGCCCCGAGCATTCGAGGAAAGTATTAATCTGCAGATAACTGGTTATGCATTAAAGTTTTCAAAGTATTGAATTTTAGTTAGGGAAAGGTACAATTCTTAGGTCATGTTATCTCATTGATGAGGGTGTTAGTATAGTTAACTAAAAGGTGGAGGCGATAATTAGAGGCCTGTTCAATGACCGGGTGAAATTTGAGTTTGAATTATTATAGAAGATTCATACAAGTCTTTTTCTTCTTTAATCGTATCGATGACCAATTTGACAAGAAGGTGTGCCATTTGTGTGGAAGAGAGTGTGATGCCTATTTCAATGGGCCGAAACGAGAGATTGACTACAGGCAGTATTGACACTACCGTCGAGGGGAATAGGGGTATGGTGTACAAACGGTGTTCATGATTAGTTAATATTTGTCATAGTTTTGGATGATTTTGGGTACTTTATTTATATAATTGGTTGTTTTGATTGTTTAATTGACAAAATATTATATATTATGTGATTCGACTCTTTTATTATTATTTGGGAAATATATATCTTTAATTTAGGCGGAAAATCTTTGAAAAAGAGGAGAAGTTGCGGGCAGTGTCTTATTTTTTCAGAAGAGGTTGACAAAAATGTTTGGAAAAAAAGGAAGAAAAGAGTGGCCAGGTATACAAAAAGCACATTCTCGAAGAATAAAAACAGATTAACCTACTACTATATAAAAGTCAGCTTGACATTTGAATATTAAATATATATTCATTCAATTTTTTTCTTGGCCGAGTTTCGGCGTGATATTATAATTATAAGTATTATAATTATTTACTTTTCCTTGAGGCTTGAACTACTTAGTATACTCTTGTTTTTCGGATCGGTCGTTGGAGACAATTGATGATATTTCTACTCTTATTCATATAGATAATTTATTAGCACAATATTTCTGTTTATGAATTATTCGGTATGATAGTAGCTAAATTTATTATTCTTTGGGGGTTTGATGTAACCTTGTGATTGTATTTCTATCAGTTTTGGAGTTATTATAGTTGCCTTGTATTAATCATTGAACCAAGGCTGATGATTGTTTTAAGTCGGCCAGATTCTTTTATGAGAATCCACAGGTATTATGTAACCCTCGGCCAAAAGGAGGCATAATAGATCACTTGATTCGTTAATTGGTAGGTTGTTATACGGAGGCGTCTGACTCGTTGATTAGTTACGATAGATTTTGCTTTAACGCTTCTGGGCTGTATATGAACTTCACTTGTGACAGGAGATTAATTAAACCTCCGGTGAACCAGCATTGAGCAGTTATACCCGAGCCCAACGAGAAAATGGGGATTGTAGTGTTGATAAATCTATTATTTGGATAAAGTACTCTTTGTTAGGTGAAGTCGATACCCTGGTAATCCTTTTATTCATAAGTTTATCCTTTTTAATTGCCTTTGTTAGTTTTAAGTTTAACTAGTTTATTACAATCATTACAATCTTGTTTCGTTACAAGCTACAAATTAATTTAAACAAACAAGTTCCTCGGTGGATTCTGACCGCTACTAGGCGTTGTACTCTTACCACGACTCGTGCTCTTTGAGAATATAATTTGTTCCATCAAATTTAAATGCCGTTGCCGAGAACTAAATTATTTAATTTTGTATTAGTTGTTTAGTTTTTAAGTTATTTTATAATTATTTTTTTTTTGGTTGTTTGATCTTTTGTTCGAGTTGAGATTTTAAAGTTGCGTAAGCGTTCATTGGGTCTGATTTATTACTTTGAGCGACAATATCGACAAACTTGGAAGGAATAGAATCGAAGTTCTAATTCTATATGTGATTGACCGCCAGGAAGACAAATGAAAACAATTAAGCTACCGGGGTGGTGGATAAATCCTTAACAAATGGATTACGGATAGTCTGACTAAAAATTTTGAGTTGAGGAGTTTTCACTTCCATAACGCCAACTTTTCATGGATTCTGGCGAAGACCCTTGACATATTCTGGTATGTTTGGAATAATGGTAGGTAGTGTTCCCAAATAATGAATATACAATAGTCTCTGGCCGAAGATGTAATATACCTTGAAAGATCATTCCATGGGTGGTTTGTCTATACCTCTCGATCTCTTCATACGTGGAGGAGATGCATGAAAGTTTAACACAGTTCTATACATATGCAAGAGTCATCGGCGAGGAACGAGTTGAATTTTCACGAAGATGATGATGAGTCTTTCCACGAGGCATGGGATCGTTTTCGAATGCCAGTATTGACATGTCCCATCGTATGTTACCATAGACTAACCTTTCGTATTTCTGTGATGAATTCGACTCACTGCATATTGATAGTTGACAATGCGACGGAGGTCTTATTTCGGTAACAAGGCAGTGGAAGAGATTCAAAGAAATTTTTGAATGTTAGCTAATATAATTCATTGCGAAGGGTGTTAGGAGAAACTAGAGGTACATGGAATAAATTCCAGATTCAGCATTGATGTGGATGAGCGGTTGCGCATCCATGCGAGAGGCAAATTGAGCCGATTATCTATGAGTTTACACGGATCATCATGCGAGAGTGCCAATATGTATTCTTCGTAGAGGTTATTACGAGATGTCAAAACAAGCAAATGCTATGACGGGTACAACTCAGAATGAGGAATGATCCACTATTCAAACAAAAGGGAAGCCACTCGGATGAGAGACAAATGGAGGATGTGGTGAAGCCGTGCGTTCGCCCGGTGCCTTTCGAAGAGCTCTCTCGGAAATACTTTGGATAAGTCTTTCTAGCTAAATTCTTTCTAAAGTTCATGTTAATTTACCTTTATTAAATGTGATTAAAAATATTCCCTCTTATGCTAAGTTCTTCAAGGACTTGAGTTCTAATAAGAGGAAATATGAGCCTAATGAAAAGGTTTTTATTTATTTACGAGATGGCTATTTAAAAGCCGATTTGCCTTTTAAAATTAAGGACGGAAGTTTTATGATTGATATTAGTATTGGGGACTCTCCAAGAGCTAAGGCAATGTTAGATTTAGGTCTTTAGCATAAATCTTCTTCCTTATTCATGTACTTGCAATTAGGGCCAAAGACTTAAAACTACTCACATGACCATGATTAGGCGATCGTTCGGTAAAATATCCTAAAAGGTATCGTAAGAGGATATTTTGGTGCAAATTGATAAACTAATTATCCTGGCCAGATTTCGTGGTTCTTGAATGGAGACACCGCACCGGTCCTCATGAATCTCCCGTTCTTTTAGGAAGGCCATTTATGGCTACACTTGAAGACTTCTAATTGATGTGAAAAATGGGAAGTTAACTTATGTGCATTGCTTGATGTGTTGAATTCTCGGTATTTAAATCGCCAGGCATGCTGTTGAGTCGGTTCGTGTTTTACGGTATTGAGGAGTTAAGTCGGGAGATTTTCCAAAACCGTAGTTGATAGAAGGGATAAGTTAGAATTAGCTACCGCTCTTGATAAGCGTGATGAGGATGAAGTAATGATGCTTAAGGAAGGTCTGGTAAAACTCCTATTATCATTTCTGAAAATTTCATGTTAGATTCTTTAGGGAATTTTAATTCTAAAATTGTTCCTTCTATGATTTCGTCACCTAAGTTAGAGCTTAAGCCCTTACCATCCCATCTAAAATATATTTATCTTGGTACTAATGAAACACTTCCAGTTGTTATTTCTGCCGATTTAACTAAGTTACAGGAAGAGAGTTTGATGGAGGTGCTCAAGGACAATGTTCAAGCTATAGGGTGGACTCTTGCTGATATCAAGGGGATTAGTCCAGCTGTTTGCATGCATAAAATCTTGTTGGAGGATAGCTAAACTGCGAATCTTCGAAAGGAGTTAAATCGAATTTGAAAGAGGTAGTGCGTGTCGAGGTCTTAGGATTCTTTGGATCTGAGGTATTGTTATCCTATCTCTGATAGTAATTGGGTTAGTCCTGTGCATGTAGTCCCCAAAAAGTCTGGTATCACTGTAGTCTTAAATGATAAGAATGAGCTAGTGCCAACCAGGATAGTTACAGGGTCGAGAATGGTCATTGATTTTCGGAAATTAAATACTGTTACTAAAAAGGATCATTTTCCCTTACCTTTCATTGATCAAATCTTTGGAGAGGTTAGCCGAGGTCATGCGTATTATTATTTCTAGATGGTTTATGCAGGTATTTTCGGATACTGTAGGCTCAGGAAAGTCGAAGACTACGCTTCTTTTGCCCTTTTGGAACAACTTTGCATACTGGATGCCGCCGGTTTTATGTAATGCTCTGCGACATTTGAGATCATGTCCATTTTCTACGATATGATTGAGAAATTTATTGAAATTGTTATGGATGACTTTCAATATTTGGAGAGTCGTTTGAAAATTGCCTAAGAAGCGTCGAATGTGGTTCTCAGCTTGTTGTGTTGAAACCAATTTAACTTTAAAATTTGGGAAAAATGTCATTTATGGTTAAACGGGGAGCGTACTAGGACATATTGTTTCTCAAAGAGGGCATAGAGGTTGATAAAGCTAAGATAGAGTTATATCGAAACTTCCGCCCATTTTAACTGCAAAGCGATAAGAAGTTTCTTAGGGCATCTTGGTTTTTTATAGAAGAGTTCACAAAAGATTTTTCAAGAATGCAGCTAGCCCACTTTTTTGATTCTTGACTAAAGATGTTAAATTCGAGTTTAGTCGGGATTGCATAGATTCTTTGTTACATTAAAGGAGAAGTTGACGGCTGCCCACATTTTGTTCGCCAAATTAGTCGCTTCCATTTGAGTTGATGTGTGATGCTTAGATTATGCTTTAGAATTTGTGCTAGGACAAAAGGTTGATAACTTGCATGCTAATTCATTACGCTAGTAGAACTTTGAATGATGCAAATAAATTACCTTCTGGTAGAAAAGAATTACTTGCGGTTGTATTTGCTTTAAACAGTTCATTTCTTATCTACTTGGTTATAGTGATTGTTTATCTTGATCATTCCGCATTAAAATATTTGTTAACTAAGAAAGATCACGAAACTTAGATTAATTAGATGGATTCTCTTTGTTACAGAGTTTGATCTTATAATCAAGGATAAAAAGGGGTGTGAGAATAATAATGTGGCTGATCGTTGTCACAGGTTGCTTGAGGTAGATAGTCCCCAATGATCTTTGCGGGTGGAAATTTAATACCCATAAATGAGAAGTTTACCGCATGAACTGACTACATGCGTTGCATGGAGATGGCTAGTGGACTGGCGATATTAATTTTCTTGCCTCGGTGCTTATTCTCCTGATTTAAGTTCACCGAAGGAGCCGGTCTTATAGAAAGGTGAATCTTCTTGGAGGACAGTACCTTTTCAAGCATTTCCGCAGTCGAATATCCGGCCGATGTGTTCACGAGGGTGAGCAGGGAGAGCATTTTGAATCATTGTCATGCCGAACTCTGAGTCATTTTGGGTAAACTGGCTTTGAAGATCACCCCGAGCGGGTTACAATGTCATCGTTGTTCGAATGCTATAGCTTTAAATTCAGATAGATAAATGCCAAGAACAGGTAACCTTGGTAAGAGAAATGAGATGCCCCTGACAAATAATCTCGTAGTTGAGTTATTTGATGTATGGGGAATTGACTTCATGGGTCCTTTCCCAAACTCTTGTGGTTTTGAATATATACTTGTTGCTGTTGATTATGTGTCTAAATGGATAGAGGCAATTGCCACTAGAACTAATGATAATAAGCATCAAATGCAGTTTTTGGAAAGATCTGATACTTTCAAGGTTTAGACCCCTAAGTTCTATATCATTGATGGGGGTAAACATTTTTGTAATTCTTAACGGAATTTGTGTTGAAGAAATATAATGTTACTCATCGTGTTGCTTTAACTTACTCTTCCACAGACATCGGGGCCGGTGAAACTAATAGACAAATCAAGGGATATTTTGGAAAGATGACTATGGAAGGACTGGTCCTTGAAGTTGAACGATGCGTTGGCAAAATTTGTGAGAAACTGACCTATAAGGCCTTAAATTCAGCTAGTCTTTAGTCTAGTTGGGCAGCTTGCCCAGCTGCAGTGGAGTTGGAACATAAGGCATGATAGACATCGGAAAACATTTTGATATGGATTCGGTGGTCGGAGAGAGCTCGACTAAACGAGCTTGACGAGTTGAGGCTAGACGCTTATGAGAATGCTAGGATCTTTAAGGAAAGGACAAAATTTTACCATGATGAGGGCGTAAGGAGAAAGGCGATTGGGCAATTGTAAGGGACTGTTATTCCAATTGGCGTCTCCGTTTGTTTCGAGGTAAGTTAAAATCAAGATGGAGTGGTCCGTTTCATAGTAAGCAGTGTTTCCCATTGGGTATTTGAAGTTGAAGAGTCGACCAGGGAAGTACATTTAAGGTGAATGGACACCGAGTGAAAGAATATCTAGAAATACCGGGAAGGGTATTGAGTTCATTGAACTCGTAAGCCATAGTGAAATTAACCGTCTTTCGGAGGCGTTAAATACATTTGGTGGGAGAAGCGACCGCGTAGTAATGTAATTTAAATTTCACCGTGTTTATTAGCCTAATGAATTATGCCCAAATTTAAATCACGAAATTTTGATTTAGGAGCTTATTTTAAACCTTGCCCAAATTTAGCCCGCGAGAATTTGATTTGGGAGCCTTTTCGAGCTTGCCCAAATTTAGCCCCACGAGGGCTAATTTAGGAGCACCTGCTAATTTATTAAAAAAAAAAAAAATTCGAAAAAAAGAAGGAAAAATTTTAACCAGCCAGACACTCCTTTCTTCCCTCTCTTTCTTTTTCCCTCTTCTCTTTCTTTTTTCTTCCTTTCCTTTCTCATTGCCGTTACGCATTTCGTTAGAAGCGCAGATCAGTAGCGCTCTTCGTCGCCCGCTCCCCCCTTTGTCGCGCCTTGCAATCGGCGACCAGCGCTCTCTTCCGGCGGCGCCTCATTTGTTGCCCACGCCCCGTAACTCGGCGATTCCGCCCATTATAAAACGTCAGCGTCACTGAGTCCACACAATTTGTGAGTTAATTTTTTATTATTGTGTATTATTATTATTATTATTATTCTTCGTGATCATATTAATTTTTTATTTTATTTATTTTACGGTTTCCTTATAGCCCGCGTGATTAGTGTTGGTTTTTTAATTTGTTCAGTTCATAAAAAGTTAAAAAAATCTGATTTTGTGTTGTTTCTTTTCTTGTACAATTGTTTTAATTGTAGTTGTATGATATATTTCTTTTATTAAGTGTGTTGAGTTATAACTTTAATTGTGGTGTGTTTGCTTGGGTATGCCGTTGTGGCCCAACCTGGGTTATCGGTGTTTCCTTTGAAGTCTAAGCCTATCTACAAGTCTCGTCTTAAGTCACAATCCTAAGTCTAAGGGCCTCTTCGTCTCGGTCTTTGATTTGTGTGCCTGTCCCCACGACTTGATTCAATTTGAGGAGAATGCGTTTGTGTATGATTCCGTCTAGACAAATCGTTCATTCGAGAGCACGTTTTAGCCAAAGCGAGAGTGACTTGTTAGAGTATTCTCACTTTTCGTACTCTATATTTGGGAACCGATTCTTTAGACCTAAGTTTTCTAGGACCCAAAGTATGTGAATTTTAGCATGCAATATTGTGATCTGTGAGGATGAGTGCATGAGTTTTGAAACTATGGTTAATGGAATACGCATAAATGTTAATTCTAAATCCTTGTCTAGTGCGTTTGACATTCCTGATGTGGGGGACCCTGTTTATGTTACAGCGAGCGGTTATGCAAGGTGAGATTAGTTGTTCTAGAGGCCACATGATTTAGGCATTTTCCCAGGTCAAATTGCTTAGATCTAATGCCATTATAACCGTACCAACTAAATGGCCAAAATCGCTTATTCTTCCATTTTGCATTGTAATGTATTTACTAGTTGTGTTACCACGGTGCGTTCTAAGGATATTTATCTCATGGTAAGCTTATAAGGGCATTGGTCCAACTCACATTAGATGAAGCGGTACGATTAATT
This sequence comes from Lithospermum erythrorhizon, assembly GCA_019722365.1. Lineage (NCBI taxonomy): Eukaryota > Viridiplantae > Streptophyta > Magnoliopsida > Boraginales > Boraginaceae > Lithospermum > Lithospermum erythrorhizon. Next base: position 74,734 of record JADFUC010002434.1, on the reverse strand, counting down.
TTAACAAAGTATCTTTAGAATTTGTTAAAATATAATTAATAACTGTATTCTTTAGTTACTAAGTTCCTTGTTTCTCTTGGAGTCCAAATTACTTGGTGAATATGAGAACAAGGAATTTAGTAATCTTGTTAGTGTTGATACTTTGAAAAAGTGGCATTTAGGTTGAACTCTTGGGATGGATAAAGCCAGGAAAGTTGGACATTCTTCCTTCTGACCTCTCTCGGCTATCTTGAGTGCAAAATCCATCAACTTGTTTCTATCACAGGAGTCGCTTACCCGGCTCAGAAACAACAAAGACCGCCTCGGCGAAGGTTGGTCACTATTTATTGAGGAGATGATACTATAGGGGTTTGAATTAACTTTTCGTATTCTTACTTTAGTTGTTTTTCTTTCATTACTTTAATTTCCTTGTGCTATTTTTTTATTTTTTTATGGTCTTCTGTTTATTATTGTCGTAGTAGTTCTTTGCTCCTTTCCCTCGTATTATCATGTTTCATTGGGGACAATGTCAAATTTAAGTGTGGGGGGATGAACGACATTGTCTTTTTAGGTTTGTGTTAATTGGAAGTCGTAAAACTTGTCTTTGAATGTTTGTTTATGTGTCCTTTCGTTAATGAACAGTGTATGATGCATCTGAGGGACATTAGTAGATTGGATAAGGTTATACTGGCTTGGATTGTGATATATTTAATTAGCACTTGCATGATCGACTAATATATTGTGAGAGGATTTCGGTTCTGAATGGATGACCTATACTTTGTGAGTTTTTTGCGCCAGTTATTTATTTTCTTTGGTATGTGATGCTAAATTTTCGATACAATTCTTCAGAACTTGTTTTGAACCCTTATTTGATTTTGAATGTGTGCATGCATAAGAATGATGGAAGCTGATTTAGGGAAATTACCCAGCACCATCAAAGCCAACCTTGTGTTAATCCATATTCATACATTGAACTGTTTGACCTCTTTGTTGTTTAAACCTCTCATTGAAGCGAACTCAAACTTGATTTTATGAATTATCCAACTTTGAACTTTACTTGAGAGTTGTGATATCTTTTAGGTCGCTTGTGCATTATCGAATAAGTGTTATTGTTAGTGTATACAAAGAGTTAAGTGTAGGAGTTTATATCAATGAAAATGTTGCTAGATTGTAATGTAAAAAAAAAAAAAAAAGCTTGTCGACAAAAAGAAAAGAAAAAAAATGCTTGTTTTTATTGTGTTACGTTTCGGTTAGGGTCTAGTGGTTTGAAAAAAAAAAAAGTGTTGTATGCTCGGGTATGAGGAATAAGTATGAAAATGTGTGGGAGAAACTCTCGTTGTGTAGTGGATTATTGAGTATATGCTGCCTTGGTGAATTTATTTAGATTTCATAATTTCTCATGTTTAGTCGAGCCAAAATCCAGAATGGGAGTTTTGATTGATTAATATTCATAGTTTTAGGATGATTTGTTGCTATTACTCTTAATTGAGTTTGTTTGATTGTTTAGCTGACAAATATTATATATTATGTGATTCGATATTTTTGTATTATTGGGAAATATATACTGAATTTAAACGAAAAATATCTTAAAGAAGTTGCTTGGGCGAGTCATATAGAATTTTCGAAGAGTTGACAAAAATTACGTCGGAGAAAAGAAGAAAGATTAGGCGCATTAAGCTTGTCGGAGAATAAAGCAGGAGTTAGCACTCTTCTTATATAAAGTCAAGCGAGGCGGTAGAATGGCTAAAATATATATTCATTCAATTTTCTTCTGCGGGCAGAGTTTTCGGCAGCAGTATTATAATTATAAATATTATAATTATTTACTTTCACATAGAGCGACTTACTAGTATACTACTGTTTTTCTAATCGATTCGTTGGGGTAATTGATAGTATTTCTACTCTTATTCATACTACAGATAATTTATGCTTTCAATAATATTATTTATGAATTATTTCAGTATGAGTAGTAGCTAAATTTATTATTACTGGGGGTTTTGATGTAGCACTTGACAGTGTATTTTTCTATCCGGATTTTGGAGTTATTATAATTGCGCTAGTATTAATCATTGAACTTAATTTGATTCGATTGTTTAGAATCGGCCAATTCTTTATGAGAATCCACGAGTATGTAACCTCGACCAAAGGAAGGCATAATAGATCAACGATTGGTTAGTAGTGGAGTTTATTTATACGGAAGTGTGCAACATGTTGATTGGATTCACGATAGATTTCCCTTTAAACAGTTTTAGCTAATTAATTTCACTAATAGTAATGACCTATAGAAATTAATTAAGCGAGAACCTCGGTGAACCAGCGACTGAGCAGTATACCGAACTAACGAGAAATTGGACTTTAGTGTTGATAAATCTATTATTTGAATAGAGAATATACTCTGTTAGGTGGGGCGATACCCTGGTAATCCTTTTATTCATAAGTTTATCCTTTTAATTACCTTTGATAGTTTAAGTTTAACTAGTTTATTACAATGAACTCTAATACTTAGTTTCATTTACAACTTCTGATTAATTTAAGTAAACAAGTTCCTCGGTGGATTAAATACTTACTAGAGCATGTACTACTCACAGGCTGGGTGCTCTTGCGAGGAATATAATTTGTTCCGTGAAACTTCTGGAGGTTAGAGTACGCGTATTGATGCAAAATAGGAAGGTAATCATGTACCGACAATTGAAGAATCATGAGAAGAATTATCCTACCCATGATTTGGAGTTGGCCGCAACTGTGTTCGCTTTGAAAATTTGGAGACACTACTTATATGGGGTTAAATGACAGATATTTATAGATCACAAGAGTTTGAAGTATATCACCACCCAGAGGGAGCTGAATTTGAGACAAACGAAAGGTGCACGAGTTTTACGGTGACTACGATGGGGTGAGTATCGTCGGGAAAGCAAATGTAGTGGCGGTAGGCGAAAGGGAAGGTGAAGGGCCAAGGGAGTGAGTTGAAGCAGTTGGGAGTGAACTTTGAGGTTGGTGATGGGTCCTTTATTGGCCTATATGAAGGTGAGACCTGTATTGCCAAATAAAATAGGAGAAATGCAAAAGAAAGATAGAAAGTCGAGAACTTTGATTAGGAAGCGAAAAGAATAGAGTAAATCCCCGAGTTTGCGGGTGGGCGATGATGGTGATACTGCGATTAGGAGGAGAGTGAGTGGTTGTCTTAGAAACTGCGGACTAAAGGGAGATCTTGGATGAAGCTCCTGATACTTCATATAATACATCAGCGGGGTTGCGCAACATTTACCGATACACAGATAGATGGGAGAAGATGCCCATAGTTTTGTGTTTGGAGCTTCGAAAACTTAGAAGAGAAATGATGGGATTTGGGTAATTATGGATGAATATACAAGACCGCTATTTTCTACCTATCAAATCAACCAATGGGCCAGAGAAGTTGGCCATGATGTATGTGAGACCAAGTGGTGAGACTACGTGGTGCCCGGTATTGTTGGGATCTGGTTCACTTGAGGTTTTGGGGAGGCTTCATGAAAATTCTTCCCTCATTGACAATGAACCCTCCCTGCCACCGTGAAAATTCTTTCTCGATTTCTCCTCACCCATGGCTTTGGACCTCATTCTTGGAGAGTTTCCCTACGTCGTCCTCTTGATTCTAATTAAAAGGCCGAAACTTTTGTGTATTTCTCGAGTTTAAATAGGTTGACTTTTGTTGACTTTTCGATTTTCGATTTTATTGTTTCAATTGATTCTTGACTAATTAGTTGTTCTTGAGTTGAAATCGTGTTGGATGTGAAATTTGTGACGTTTAGGGGCGTTGACTTTTAGAATTTAGTTCGGTAACTTCGGATTTTTGGGTTATTATCGTATGTGATTATTATCCCAGGCAGAAATTATAGTATAGGAGATTATAATAATCGATTCTTAGAGGGTAAATTTAAGTTGGGTTGACTTTTAGGTTGACTTGAGTTTGACTTTTCAAAAGCATTTAAAATGATATAATTATATTTTTGGACTTTTATTATAGTTGTTTAGAGGTAGAAATTGTGGTTTAAATTGTTGGATGAGTATGTATTAATTAATTTTTATTAGTTTTGAGTAGTAGTTGGGTTTGGGATTAGGGTTGTTAGAAATGGGTTTAATTAGTTGGAAAAGTTAATAATTGGGATTGTTCGTAATTGTTTAAGGTGTAGTATTTGGGTTAGTGTAAGGGCGGAAGTTTAAGATTTAGGATTAGTTGTAACTTTGTCGTTTAGTTCGCAATTAGCAGGATTCTGTGTAATAGTTCACCTAAAGGGACTAATGAGTATTAAAGTTGCTAAAGATATTTATAACAAAATTAGTAGTAATTGTACTTTTCGATTGTTTTATTTAGACTCGAGCAGCGGAAAAGCTTGTACGTCGATTATTCTTGGGCGTAGTGGTATTAGCCAAGGTGAAGTTGCTCGCTCGTTTATTTGTTAGTATAGTTGCAGATTTGTGGAAATGTTGAGTTGTTTGATGGTTGTGTTAGATACGTTATGGTAGTATATTATATGGAATTATTGACTTGGGTATATTATAGGCTATATTGAGAATGTTGTGACATTTGTTGCCTTGTTGTTATCTGGGTTGTTTTGTTCTTATGATGTTGGTTGAGTCATTGTGGATGTGTTTGTTATGGTTGGTATGTTGGTGTGATGTTAGTTGTTGGTGTGTTTGGTTCATATAAAGGTGAATCGCCCGTGGGATGTGGGCATGTTAGCATGTAAGTGGTTTGTGCGGATGGGGTATGTTTTTTTTTTTTTTTGTGATAATCATGTAATGGGTGATCGAGGTAGAGCTTTGCCGGGAAAAAGATATGATATGATATTCTATGGGTGGCTTGAAGGGTGAGCTTGCAGGAAAAAGGATTATGATATTAGTATGATGTTATGTGGGTAGTGACCGGAAGAAATGACATTATAAATAATAGAATCGATTGTCTTGCATTGTCGTTGACATTGGGTAGATGTCATTTATTAATACGAAATGTCGTCGTGTCATGGTCTTGTTTTGCGGAGTTACTGTTATCTTGTTATTGTGTTATGGTATTTGTATTGGAGAACATATTGTTTTGTTGCTTGAGTGTATGTCGTCTTTATCTACGGATATATCACATAGAATAACGTAGCGAGTCCGCTTAAAATGTGTGTATATGTGATGATAAGTTTATTACTTTTGTGACACTAGATACTTAGTTCATTTCTTTTACCTATATACTACTCATTACTACATCGTAGTGTGTTTATCTTTTGTTGTATATCTCATTCGGATGTCGGTAAGTTACCGCTCGAGTGATACATTTCCACTAAAACTTTGTCGGTACCCGCTTCCAAACTCAGTTGGCGGGTGCCCTTGTGAAGCGGTTGGGTTTCATGAGTATCCGGTGATTTTACTTAGGTGAGCGACGGGTGGCTGATCTCGGCGATCTGTTTGTTCTAATTTATTTTTACTTATGTACTCCGATTTATTTAGTTACGGGTGTTGAAAATGCTGATACTGATGTTATGGGTCTTGGTTTTGGAATTTTGCTGGTTATGTACAGGTTGGTTAGATGATGCCCACGATGGTTAAATACGTATGGGAGCGTTTGAGCGTCAGAACTATTTTTCTCTGCTCGAAACTACGGGTTCTCTTGATTTTCAATCAGGTGATTTTAGTCAATGAAATGTATAGTGACTCAAATATCTGATTGATAACGACTACAACACCGGCGTGCGGCTAGAGATTAGATACATATACAACTTCTGGTTGATACTTTATTTCTCCATGGCGCTCGGCAAAGAGGTACATGCGTTCTCCTTGTCGTAAGTCAACCGAAACGAAGGTACTCAGAGCTTTAAACATAAAACTATAACTGTCATCTTATTAAATACTTTGCATATTTCCTCATGAATTCATGACATTTTACTCACCGTAGTCGTGGTACCGTGTGATATATTCTGCTTTATGTTCATCATTGCCTTTAGCGACATACTGCAAATGCATCCCCGCGATTACCGTGACTAACGGTTGTATTTCCCTCGTCATGATTTCAACATCAACAGAGCTCCACTTCGTATCATAATAACATAATACCAATCTCGAGAATTGCAATATCCAAGTTTTAGTAATCACCCCAAATTTGAACCTCTCTTTAAACACATTTATCGTTCATATGACAACTATTACCCATTAATACATCAATAATTAAATATGCATCGACTTTTATATTTAACCTGCCGATATACAGATACCTTTAAGCGACACTCTTCTAGCATAATAAGACACTCCACCGCATTCAACCAATATAGGTAACCCCTAAATATACATTCAATACATATAATCACATATATCAGCTCCAAATTGTAGCATACAACATACTCAAATCTCCCAAGTGAAGAAATATCCATACTTTACTTATCCTTTTGGCAAAACAAATTATATCACCAATGATCAACACAGCTACTGAATGAATATTTGATGCGCTCATGTGTCATGGCATTGATGATGATATAATTATCATCATGACTTATATTACTAGAATTTCTTTACTCTGGTATCCTCGGATATTGCAGGTCCTTGATTCTTTTACTTATTGTATTTCACCCTCAATTATGTCCTATAACCCATACAATATACTTCAAAATATCACAATTCTTAACTAGTTCATATCCATTGAATTAATGACTATTCTCCTTGAATGTCGACATCACATTATATGTGCTGTAGCAATCACACTTTCATTGAGATAATTTGACTAGTTTAAAATCTTAATGTCTTTAAACTATGATGGTAATTTTATTTCACTTAGTAACCCATTTGAGATCACAGCAAATAATTTATATATGACCATCTCCTCTAGAAGTAATTTCCACAATCGAGCTTATTTCAACAATTATCCTTGAATTTTGGTTTCACCCAACTATAATCCTTAAGATGGCTAAACATAATTTCGACTTGTATGATATTGAAACTTCATGGTTCCCATCTCGGCTTCGAGATAACATTCCCTAACTTTCAATGACAACTGACGTTCGCCCAAAGCACTCACCTGTGTGTAATTTTGTACATTCAACTCATTATGTCATTATCTTCTTTTCTTACCATTCTCTTACTCGTTGATGCCAATCTCCCACCTGGTATATCTTATGTTAATTATCGCCTTCGTCCTTAATTTTACCTCAACAGCATAAAGTCTTATGATCACTCTACCACCATCAACTATTGACACCTCCCCGATATATATAATTCACCCAAATATCTCATAATATTTCGATATCATACGTCATATTCTAAACCATAACATGTCTTGTTTCAATTTAACCCATCCTTATATATATATATAACAACTCGTCGTCGTCTACGTATTATACCAGTTACCACGTCTAAATATATACATATGGCTACATGTCGTCATATTAGCATAATTGGTTCACTTGCGTCTCCTTAGTATAACACATCTCGATCAATTAACACCACAATAACACAAAATTTGAGTAGTCTCTTAAGACCCTGGAAATGCAGCAGTCGGCGAAATCTTACGGTGGCGTCACTTGGTTAATGGATTCGAAAAGAAAAGAACTCAAAGCAGAACAACTCACACAACAACTCCCTGCAACACGAGACCTAGGGATATGTACGAAGACACCAGAAAGCATTAACCTAGGCTACGTGCAAAATTTTACTGACCATACTGGTAGGCCCCACGAGGTTTGGACCGTCGTCAGCACGAATCACTTCGAGTCACAGCGATGGATAACGATAAAATGACTTCATTTAACGTGATAATAAAAATAATACAAGCTTGTCGAAAACCGGTGAACTAACCAACAACGCAACAAGCGAAAAGTAATAATATAAATACAACGTCAAACAATTTGGTTTTTTATAACTGTGACAACAATAATTTTTAGTCTGACATAAATCTCCAAAGAAGATAAAAGTATGGTATTTAGGTCTTGAAGCCACCATCGCCACCTCCACGTTATCTGACTACTCGGCCAATGCATCTGGTCATCCCACATGACAACCTAGGCATATAAAATGTCTTCCACCCAGGGAATAGGGGAATGTATAGATTGATAATCTGAAATATAAATAATACCAGCATTTATGAGGATAATTGAGTCCACTTACCTATTTAAAAGACCTCTGGCACTTCAAAGAGTTATATTTTATATGCTAATCAAATAAGATAAATCTTTCCTTAATGGCACCTTCTTACCGACAAACCCACCATTGAAACAACTTACTCACGGTACACCTTAATCGGGAGATGCACTCTCCATTTGTTATCTTTCTTAAGTATATAGCTAATTCGATAATATTAAGAAATGACCTTGACTCAAACTATTATCCATTAGTTTACGCCCAGTACTCCGCATATAGTCATACACCTCACCATGACATCCATTTTATCACTTAAGAACTTAAATCGTTTCTCTTATCTAAATACAACTAACTTGTCTTGAATCAAGATGAGCATGTGGAATTCTACTTTAAAAGTGCAATTGGTATATAGATTTACCATCTGATATTATCAACGTTGTGGTTAGATCACTTATCTCTCTATTTAATCTAATTTTTACTGTATAAAATATCCTTGACATCATCGATAAATTAGCATGAATTCTAGAGTTTATAATGTTTTATACCTAATGTTCTCATTCAAAAAGTTATCTCGATCATTAACCAACTCAACTTTTAATATTAAGGAAGTATAACGATTAATATCAACCTGGAATCACAAGAAAACCAAATAATATTATCAATAATCAACCCAAACATAATTGACATAATTTCATCATGACGACATCTAATATAATCATCAACCTATAATGTCATAATATAATAATATGGTATAAAGCAGTTACAAAACACGGAGAAAGTTTAAGCAATATGCTTGTGAATAGACCCGACTCCGCGCCTCAACAACGCCAAACTACCGACACAGCTAAACCGCTTTCGATCAGCTCAAGCGACTCTATCGACTCAACAACTCAATCAGCACAAATCCACTCAGTGGCAGTTGTCAAGCGTATCGACGGTCAACTACTGACTCATGTCGACTCGCTAACAACTTTCATGCTCGGCTTCGTATCAATTTACACACAACTAATGCGCATATAATCAATCTCAACCTACAAAGAAAGAAAGGAACTTTACCCGTCGACATAAGCTATCACGAATAAATAACGAGTTGAAGCAAATACGCCTCATATGCGAAGTATAAGGTAAATACCCAGATAATACAACTTCAACATACACCGTCAACTTCATATATAACTCATCATTCGGCTGACATCTCCTCTAAAATACCTACTCTGACTCGATAAAGCCAGCCTGACCCAGCCTTGAGGAAATAAACAACTTCCAGCAAACACTCAAAATCAACTAATTACAAGGTGAAAAGACAACCCCGAAGCCAAGAGCGCGCGATGAACAATATATATAACCATCGCATCGCGTAAATCTCTTTACTGAAGTAATAGTAAAATCTCATAATAACAAGTACAATAACATATACATATACAACGATAAATAAAACTTCACGTGAGATTAGTACTCAACTTTGGCTAAAAATAACAATACTTCGCCTAATCAATCGAGTGCTTTCAGCGTTCGCGTCTAATCAAAACACCCGAAAATACAATTACTACTCACTACAATTTTAACCCTTATCTTAATTCAATTCCTAACTTTTCAACCCATTTTAGTTACAAATTGCCAACTTAAGTATATAGATTACTAATTGTGTTTCAATGACAATTAAAATGACGAATTTCAACTATCCCAACTAAATCCCATAATCGACGACACGCCCAGCAAAATAATAATATTTTAAACCAATTTTTAATCAATGCAAATACTGATAATTATATAATTTAATTTCTTGTAATACCTCGATATTATAAAAACCCGACTTAACTCGAAACAACTAAATTAACTCCCAAGCTCTAACTATAATCTCAATGACATACTTTTACATGTTACATTTTTATTTAAAAAGTCAACATAACATATCTAATAATTTCCAAACCGAGAATGGAAATTATTATCGCTCTAATACATAATTCAAGCTTTGGTGATAACTACATACCATTTAAAGCCTGACCAAGTGACCCAAGTCACAAAAAGTCAACGTCCTCAAAATTCAAGAAATACTCATCAAATTCCTAACTTTAACGCTAAATCCAATATTTGAGGTCGAAACTCGATTATTACAATTCGCGACCGAAATAGCAAGTCAACCTAAAGTCAACATTTTGAAACCTAAATACTCTAAAAGATTACCATTCTCTGTGGAATGTTGAGGAGTATCAAAAATACTAAAAACCCCCAAAATTGTGCAAAATTGCGGGAGAAAAGGTAGAAAAAAAAATCGAAGAGGGAGAAAGGGAGCTACCGGCGAAATGGGGAAAAAAAGGGGAAAGAGGTGAAATGGGGGTTGTTCACGGGGTTTGGGGTATTGTTTCAGATAGTTTAGAGTTTAACTAAAACTTTTAAAATTCTATTTTTACCCCAATTTCTCTTTATTCGTAAGACCTCAATTTATTTCATTTTTAATACAGCCATAAGATATATTTTAAAGTATCAATCCATACCCTGTCTTTAGTTCGTAGTATTATTAAAATCTCCAAAAATTAATTTAAAACTTCGACATTTAATTAAATTTAAAATTTTCTAGGGCCAATTCTGAAGTTACATGTAATTAATAAAATAATTGTCTCAGTTAAGCATCTTTGTTGATACGGCGCCTAATAAGAACAATTGAGTTGGAGCCATTGATACATTGTACTCTTTCCACTCAGGTTTTTTAGTTGTCGTTTTGGTCGTTTTGCGTATAAATTAAGGAAAATAAAAATAGTCAAAAAGTATAATGAAATATATAAAATGACAAACAATTCAAACAATATGGATTTAATTTAGTTGTTCTTAAATGGAAAATGTAATAAAATTACACAAATATGTAAAATGATATTTATTATGCTAAAACGACAACTAAAATAAATAAATTTATTTGACTAAAATGACAACTAAAAAAAGCGGAGGGAGTACGATAAAATATAGAGGGAGAATATTGTGTGACAATTGTTGTGTAAAGTTGTGATTATAATTACTAGAATACGCTATATAAACTAAATACTAAATATAAACATGGTAAATATATTAAATATAAAAACTAAATATCCTGTCCTCGAGTTACTTGTTGTCTAAGTGGTTCAACCGTTGTCATCGAGTTAGTGCCATATTCTTTATATATCATATAATATCCCGATACCCTTAGTTAAGTATCAAATATCTGATTCCCAACTTGTAATCAATAACAAATGATCAAATCTTTAAAAATCAAACTCCACGATCTTCTTGAGAACTTTTTAAAGTGGACTTGATACTTCAACCTCCATAACTATTGATTCACCAAAGAAGGTTAAAATATAACCTTCAAAATAAATGGCTCACAAATCATGGGCGAAGGAAGAGATGTGCAATGGAAAAGAAGTCCAATAATTATGTCTCGGCAAATTGGTCCAGTATGGTGCGAATCTGGATACAAGGTTAGGTTTGTATCAAAAGCGTTTAAAGTTAACTTGTAAAAAAAATACAATAATTATGTGCCGAAACTTTAAGCGCTATAGGAATCCAATGATCATGACATAAATCAAATTCAATAGATTGCACAAATCAACTGTATAAAACAAAGTCCAAATAGTTGGACAAATAATTAAAGTCAATGAATTATATAAAAAGTGTGCATCGTGTGAACCACAAAAGAAAAACAAATAGATGTGTGAAAAATATGGTCATCAAGTGAATTAAAAAATTTGATTGATAAGTTGATTTGAAAAAAACGGATGACAAATAGAACAATATCATAAAATGACCTCCTCTAACTTTTACTTGAAAAAAAAAAAAAAAAACACTCGGCATCTTTCTTTCTTTGTCATGCCGAGAACGAAGGAGTAGTGACAAATTACTTTTGTTTGACAATAGAAAAAGAGGACATGAGGCGATTAAGCTGAAACAAAGAAAAATTATGAAGAAGGTAGGAACGGCCGTCTTGAGACGAGAGAGAGTATGAAGGAGGAATGGCGTCTTTGGACACTAGAATTAGAAAAAAGATTAAAAAATTTAAAAAAAACTTATAGGTCTGAAACAGAGTTTCACATTGTAGAAAACTTGTCGGTAGAGTTTATTGACAGGGGAAAATATATAATCTCGACGAAACTTTACAAGAAAATACTCCATTAATTTTTCGGAAAAAAATATTTAAGCAAAATCCGGTGCTGAGAATCACGTTGAAAACACACTACGATAAAATTTTTATTTATTATTTGGGTGTTCGAAGAGATGTCGATGGTTTACTACCGTTACTAGAGAATGTCTTCTACCATTACTAGAATATTATTAATGATAATTGTTGTGTAAAGTTGTGATTACAGTACTAGAGAATGTCTTTATATCGACAAATACTAAACATAAACATAGTAGGAAATATATTAATATAAATTAAATATCACATCCTCTGCGTTTTTTAAAAAAAAAAAAACCACCAACCGCTTCTTGTTCAAGTCGTTTCACTTCCCTTGTCCGCTGACTACTATATATTCACGATATACCGTATAATATCTCAATACTATTTTTTTAAAATGAGAATCAATTATTATTCCTTTAATAATATCTCATGTAATGATTTACGTAAATCCCTAATTTTCGATTAAAGGTGAAGCGTATACCAATACAATACACTCGGATACTCCATCATCGTTACTGATCTCATAATACTTGAACAACGTATTAATAAAATCACATATTATATAATAATAAACATATGTACTTGTAATAATCATAAAAATATATTTAGTGTAACATTTTTGTTGAACAATGTAACTACTAGAAATATTTTATTATTTATGAGTATGCGTATTAATACAATAGAATCCTTTCAAGGAAATCTAACTAGGTACAAAGTAATATTTATCAAACGATTGATGTCAATTCTCAGTCTATTGCTCTGCAAGCGGATTGTTGACTTTTTTAAGATGTGGGACTTGGATTTGACCTTAGTTTTGGACAATTTGGATTTACAAAGCGCTTGGAATGAGGTTAGTTGCACCCAGGCCAGTTATGTGATCGGGCTGGTTGGTTGTGCTTGGATCGTTATATGATCCTGAGCTGGATTTGGATTTGCGCTTGGATCGTTATGTGATCTTCAGCTGGATTTGGATTTGGATGTGAGGCTTGGATAGGAGTCTCGATCAATGTGATCTTAGACTGGATAGAGACTCGGTCTTGAAACTTGGTACTTGACTTGGATATGGTCGGTAGGGAGCCTTAACGGCGTATATGTCCCTTTGGTCAAATGCATGAAGGTTAGAATCGTCCCAAATCGTGGACACCGAGTCTGTCGATGGGCGACACAAATTGAAAAAGGCCTTGTGAAACAACTCAATAAAAGAATAAAGCGGACAAATAATTACCCAAGAAAAAGAATCCATCAGTGGTATTATTCTATACAGAGTGCTTAATAATATACAACATACTCTCCCAAGTACAAAATATGCTCTGACATACAAGGCCAAAAATCCCAAAGCAAACTATAGACAACCGAACTACAATCCAAACAAAATAATGAGGCTGTGAGGATCGGCAGGCCTCCCTTGACTGCGCTAAGCTCTAAATCACAATCACCCAGAACAAACTGAAGGAGGAACATACTGCTTTTGTATCTTCTCTGATAAATTGCCGCCCCATGAATAAGTTGTATCTTAACAATGAATATATCCTAAAAGAATGAAATTAACCTCCAATCACCTTGGGTACACCAAAGTAGTTGATGTCGCATCTGATAGATAAGTAGTACATAATATTATTATTCAACTTAAGATCTTAATACAAAGTCATTAGCAATTTCATTATCATTACGTATATTCATAAATTAAATACATTTAGCGTAACATTCCAAAATAATGACAATCAACAATAAAAGTCGTACATTTCAAGAAGGATTGTAACAATACGCTGACAATCCTTTCGACTTTTACTCTCTATCGGCCGATAAGGAGGAAATCCTGATTCAACAGTAATCAACTCGCCCAGCATAATCAATTTCAATGACTTTATCAACTCGACAACTAAGCAACTTTATCAACTGTCTGACTCAACAACTTTATCAACTCAACTTAACTCGATCAGCACCATTATAAGTCTAGATTTCCACAACTAATGCGCTATAATCAACCTCGGCACAGGGAGAAACTTATGCCCATCGACATAGCTATCACCAAGTCGTAACGAGGAAGAAGTAAACGCGCGCTTATCACAATTATAGGAAAGAGCCCGGACAATACAACTAAACAAGCGCTCATCAGCTTCATGCTAACTTTTCTATCTTGACTGACATCATTTCTGAAATACTGTCGACTCGTAGGACCACAGACCTGACCCAATGACTCGACCCATGTGCATATTGACATGACAATTTAACCGCAATCACATGCATTTTACGTACACATATCCGTATCAAGTAGTTAATCAACACCCGTAGGAATACATACTCGCCGCTAGCAAATAATAGCCGCCTAATTAGTCCATGCCTTTTCCCATTACTTTCAGCGCCTAATCAAAACACCGAGAGATATAATTACTCTTTACTACCGTATTATGCTTTATTTAGTTATCTATCCAACAACAACCGTTTTAGTTATCAATTATAACTTAGGTGAAAAGATTACTCTGGCAGTTAAACGACTAATAAAAGCGATAAAATTCGATCATCCGTTTCCCGACTTGATAAATACGTCGCTCCTCGAACACTAACACTTTAAGCTACTTACATTGACCCAAAATCAACTTTTCTAAACCAATATATCCATCATTAACCACCTAAATTTCAAAATACCCAGATTTGAAAGATAAAATAATATGATCAATGAAAGAACAAGATTATATAGTGAATTGCAGATTCACAAGAAAATTGAAAAAAAAATCAAGGTTTGGGGAAGATGGGGTTTCGGCCCTTAGGAGGAGGAAGAAGAGAGTTTGGTGGATAATGATGGAATGATTAGGTGGAGGTGGGTGGAACATATTTCTAGATTAGTCTGAGGTCTCGTTTGGTTTTCGGTTTAGTTTCTCGTCTCGGTTTGTGCCTTGCTTCGAACATAAACTTACTTCTACCCCCAACTATTATTATAATAATGCACATATGGAATAGGTTATTCTGGTATACCCATATTTAAAGAGGCATTAATGAGCCGAGCTTTCGACCAAGCGGCTGTTTCGGAAGCCGAGCTCGAAAACTTCAATTTCGGTATATTGAGCCAGGCAATTTCAGCGACAGGCTGTTAGCTCGGTTATATGAAATTATTATATATTAGACTAGTTTTGTTATAATTTTATGATGATTCAAATTTATTTTCAGAACCAATGTATTTATGATATGCGAATATTTGTCACTAGTTTTAGGATGATTTTGGGTACTTTATTACCCACATGGTTGATTCTAATTGAAAAATATTATATATTATGTGATTCTAATTGTTTTATTATTTGAAAGATATACTATTTAAACGAGAAAAAAACAAATAATTTTTGACTAGTCATGTAATTTTTCGAAAAGTGGACAAAAAGTCGGATTGAAATTGAAAGGAAAGAAAAGGTGCCCGGTTTACAGCTTGTGTCGAGGAGAATAAAACTGAGTTAACCTAATTATTATCTCTAAAACCACGCGGGAGAGCAACTTTGGATTATTATTATTTATTTTCCTTGTGACCCAATGACTGCACTATTATACTCTGTTTTTCTTGATCGTTTCGTTGAAGACAATTGATAGTATTTCTACTCTTTATTCATACTCTAGTTAATTTATGCTTTCAATATTTATATAATTATTTGATGTAATTAGTAGGCTAAATTTATTATTGATAGGGGTTTTTGATGTAGCCTTGACGGTGCATTTTTTATCCGAATTTTGGGTTATTATAATTCTTAGTATTAATCATTGAACTTAATTTGATTTGATTGTTTTTGCATTGATCGTCTTTTATATGAGAATCCTTAAGTGTATTATGTAACCGTCGAATCAAAGAAGGCACTAATAATCAGCTTGATTAATTTAATTAGTAGTTATTTATACGGAAATTAATGCAATACTTGTGAATTAGTTCTATCATTTCGCTAGCTTGGTTTTAGCTAATTAATTTCACTAGTGACATAGGAGATTAATTAGCGAGAACATTCGGTGAACCTGACGACCTTGACGGTATACCCGAACTAGAGGAAATTAGACCTAGTGTTGACAAACTACATTATTTGGATAGAAATACTCTCTATTGATGAAGTCGATCTCATATGAATCCTTTTATTCGTAAGTTTATCCTTTTAATTCCATTGTTGTTAGTTTAAGTTATTTATTTTAGTCAATGATCCAATCTATTTCTCTCAACAACTACAATTAACCGTAATCTGGATTTCTGATTGGATTCGACTACTTTTCGAAGCATTTATGCTACTACAGCATTCGTGCTCTTTGCGAGAATATAATTTTGTTCCATCAAATTTAAAACGCCGTTGCCGGGAAACTAGAATTATCTAAATTTTTAGTAGTTGTTTTAGTTTTTAAGTTTTTTTTTTTTTTTTTTGGTTGTTTGATCTTTTGTTTGAGTTGTGATTTTTACAGATTCTTAATTCGCGTTCATTAGGTGCTGATTTATTACCGTTGAGCAGCGATGTCGACAAACTTGGAAGAAATAGGTGTCAAGTTACAGTTCTCTGATAATGGCGATTGACCGCGGGGAAGACAAATGAAAGGTAGTCCTTGAGGTGGTGGATCATCCTTCTTGGATCGTTACGGATGATGCAACTAAAAATTTTGAGTTGAGGAGTTTTTCAACTTCCATGCGTTTGCCGAAGTTTTCATGGGATTGCAACTAAGACCCACTTGACATTCTTGAATGAGTTTGGGATAATGGTAGTGTTCCCGATAATGGAGTAACACGTGAGTCCTGGCCAGAAGATGCTTCCCGTATACTTTGGAAGATACAGCCAGCAAATTGGTTTTTATCCTTCCGGTATTATCCACATTGGAGAATCCATGCAAGTTTGTGGCAAAAGTTCTATACATATGCAAGAGTCATCATGGGGCCTTGATTTGAATTTTACTAGATGATGATGAAATTCTTTCCACGGCGTGGGATCATTTCGAGACATTATTTGATTCAGTATCCCAATGTATATTATACATGGGCACCTGACTTTTCATGTTTCCTATGATAGTGCTCTGCGCATTAAGCGATGGTGTAATCACGACTTCGGAGTGCGCTCGGTATGTGATGGAAAGAGATTCACGAAATTTTTGAATCATTAGCTAATAATGCGCTGCGGAAGGGTGTTAGAAGAAATACTAGAGGAGTACACCCGGAACTAAATTTCATAATTCGACATTGATATGAAGAATATAATGATTTGGTCTCAAATCGAGAGGCAAATTCGGCGATTATCTATGAGTTCACACGGATCGTCTATGCGAGTGCCCGATATGTATTCTTCGTGAGGGTTGACAGAGATGTCAAACAAGCAAATGCCATAAGCGGGTACAACTTCGAAATGAATAGTCACTATTCAAACACAATCAAGGATGATGGGTATCTTCCAAATTTCATTGGAAGAATAATGAAGAAGACAACCCCAGTAAGTGAATATTCATGCGATAATGCACAGTACTTATTTGGTGGAAGTAGTCTATCAAATCTTCACAGATGCTTAAGAATGGGGAAACACGTAATCGAGAACACTGGTTAGAGCAGAGCATGAAGTTGGAGGCAGGTGAATTGATTGGCTGAGACTCGAGAGGAGCGAGCCGGAAAGTTCTGAAGTCGGGCCAAATGTATCATGGGTTGAAGAATACGAGGAGTTGAGATGTCTGAGGAATTGTCAAATTCGGCCAGTGCCATCATGACTATGAGGGTGAAGCCCAATGGTAGATATTGGGCTGAGGGACAAGAAAGGTGAGAAAGATGAGAAGAGACAAGAGAATCGGATGAAGGTTATTTCGAGGCAGGGAGAAGTCAGAAAGAAACCATTCCCAAAACCACTCAGTAGTAAAATGGGCCAAGTCATTTCTCTGAACTCTGATATACTTTCTAAAATACAATTGATATACCTAATGTTCTTAAGAATGATCCTTGTACTTACGTTCATTAAAGAATTAATTGGCAAGAGGCATAAGTATGAGTATGAGCCTAATGGAAAATTAGGGGCGTCGAGATGTAAATGCCATAATTGAGACGAGTTGCCCCGAGGATTAAAAGGACCCGAGGTAGTTTCGTTATGGGTATAAGTTAGGGACTTAAAGAACCATATACTAGATTTAGGTGCTAGTATCAATCTTATGCCTTACTCTGTCTACCAAAAATTGGGATTAGGAGAACTTAAACCAACCAGCATGACTTTACAATTAGCTGATAATTCACTTAAGCATCCCAAAGGTATATTAGAGAATGTCCTAGTTCAAATTGATAAACTTATTGTTGTTCGATTGCTGTTGTGCTTGAGGTGAAAAGTTGCGAGGTTAGTAAGTAATGACTCAATTTTGACAGGGGAGACCTTTTATGGCATCAACTAATACTATTATTGATATGCGTAATAGGAAGATTTCCGCTGGCTGTCTAGTCAAACAATTAATATTTACGTATTTAACATTTGTTTTATATCTTGAGGTTAATGATTATTTTTTTAGATTGAGCACAAATACTTAGTGATGTTGCTTGTAATAAAAATGCATTGAAGCTCATATCTACTTAAATAGGTTGTCTTACATTACGGACAAAAATATAAGAATCGAAAAAAGGGTGAGCTTAAGGAAGTTGTCGAAGTGTCTTCTCGATGTTAGAAAACAGTTTTAATGCCAAGCTAACATCGATGAACTCTCTAAATAGGGAAGAAATATTGAGTGTCCGTGGAAGTTTGTCTCTTAACTTTGTGCTGCATGATTGGGGAGTAACTCCGTCTTGCTTTCGAGGCGTTAATCTCTGGCTTGGTGGAAGCTGACCCGTGAAGTATTAGTGTAATTTCATTTCATTATTGTTTTATTAGTCTAGGAATTGTGCCCAAATTTAGCCCCCTGAGGGCTGATTTGGGGCCTAATTTCGAGTTCTGCCCAAATTTAGCCCCCTGAGGGCTAATTTGGGGCCTTTTCTTAATTTAGGAAAAAAAAATTTCAAAAAAAAAAATTCAAAAAAAAATAACAAAGAACCTAAACCGTATTGCTTTCTACCACTCTTGCTTTCTTTCTTCCGGCTTTGTTCTCTTTCGTAGCGATCGCGCTTCCTTTCACGTCACATATTCGTCCGCCTGCAGCCAAGCCACCTTGATCCTATATTACGCTACGTATGTCGCCAGCGATCCTGTGACGCTTTTGTCGCCGCTTTCTCCGGCGCAAATTGCGCAAATCATTGAAATCACCCAAATCCGATGAGAATCGGCCGACTGTACGCGCCGTTCGCTCGAGGTCGGTAGCGGTTCCTTCTAGCGCCACGCATACTTCCTGGCAAATAAACCGTCCCAGCTAAATCCCAATTTGTACGAGTTAATTTGGTTTATTTTATTTATTATTATTATTTCATTTTTTGCTTTATTATTATTATTATTATTATTATTAGTTTTCGTTATTGCTACAAGTATGTGTTAGTGTTGATTTTTCTTTTAGTTTTATTTCGGTTCTTTATTACAAAAAAACAAAATCCGATTTTTCTTGTGTTGTTTCATTATTATCGTGTCTAGTTGTAATTCTTATTGTGGATGTTATGTATCATATTGGGAACAATGTTTAGTTGAAGTGTGGCGGGAGTGAACTTTAAATTTTTATATGGCTCTAATTTGTGCTTCGATTGATAGATAGAATAACTTGTGTACGTAACGTATTGTATCCTTGACTGGGTTGATGGTGTAGTGTATGATGCATGTGGATAATGATTGGATATAAGATTATAGGCTTTAATTGAGTATATTTCGAGGTTGCGCCTTGCGTGATCGACTAATGTTGTTAGAAGATTTAAGTTTACAAATAGTGGATGACTATACTGCTGTGAGTTTTGTGCTTTGAACTCTTTCGATGTGTGATGCTCGTACTTGATACAATTGTTTAGAACTTGAACACTTATTGATTTTGAATGTGTGCATATACATAAGAATGATGGAGGCAATTAGAAATTACTCCACTCTTCCATAAACCCGAACTTGTGTTAATCCGTAGTATGACGTTGAGCGCTTTATGTTCGACCTCTTTTTGTTGTTTAAACCTCATTGAGCGAGCCACAAGCCTTGATTTTATGAATTATCCAACTTTTGAACCTACTTGAGGATTGTGATATTTTAGATTGCCATCATTATTAGATGATGTTCGCTTTTGTTGGTGTATGCAAGTTAAGCAAGGAGTTTCTATCAATGAAAATCTTCTTTGGACCTTAAAAAAAGAGTAAAAATTCAAAATAAAATAAAATAAAAAAAGCAAAAGAAAACTTAAAAGAAAAGAAAAAAAAAATTGAAAAAAAGAAACAAAATGCTTTCATTTTAACATGTTGTTTGATTCAGAGGTCTAGTAGCAGAAAAGTGTTGTATGTATCGGTTTGAGGAGAAAGTAAGCCAAGCTGTGAGGAAACACATGTTGTGTAAATGGTTGTGAAATTATGTCATGCATTTGGTGAATTTATTTAGATTTCATAATTCCTCATGTTTAGTCACGAGCCAAATATTTCCTACACTTAACACACACTGCGCCCATTCTGACCACATGAAAGACCTCCTGACTTATGTTGCATCCATGATGGACTGAATTGTTGGGTATATAACCAAGTCTATGGTAGAATGTGTCTTGTCTTGAGAATGAGGGAGCAACTAGCCTATGGAAGATTGTGTGTTAGTCGAGTTTGACAAGATTTTGTGTACTTAATTTTCGTCTTGTCCAAGTCTCGTTGAGCATTCCTTTAATATGTGTTGTGCATGAATCATTGTTGACATTGGGATATACTTGCTACAAAATGTCTTTGAATATTTTATTTGAGGACAAGTAATAGTCGAGTGTGGGGGAGTTAGATTAGAGAATATTTGTATAGTTTTAGGATGATTTTGGAGTACTTTATTAATCATAATTTGGTTGTTTTGGTTGTTTAATTGACAAATATTATATATTATGTGATTCCGGTGTTTTTATTATTATTTGGGAAAGATATGCAATTTAGGCAGGGGAAAAGGTTAAAAAGAATTTATGTGGGTTTAGCGGACGGGACTTGACATATCGTGGCAAGAAGGCGAAGGCTATCTTTTCTAAAGCTTATCATCCAAGAAAGCTTAGAAATAATTTGCTTCCTCTATGATTCGTGTGAGTTTGTTGCTGCTAAAGCGTCTATGGAGGAGTTTTCTTCCAAGTTGTTGCATGAAAGAGTGGCCGTTGGGAAGGTCCGTGCCACCCTTGCGGCGATCGTAGAGACCCAGGGCCGCCCATTTGAGACAAGATTTGAATGACACAGATCTTCATGAGGCCGCCGTGACAGTGACTTCTCAGTATCGTGATTCTTGGTCTTAAAGTGAAATTGAAATTCGCGCTCCGGGTTGCTTCTTTGGAGGAGATCATCGAAAAGGAGCAATCACCATAGATAGTCAAAAGAGACACAACAAATACGAGAATCTCGGCTTCATAATTGATAATTTGGTTCGAGAAAGAACTTAGTACCTAAAATTAATGTAGCTGTGAAGAGATCTCGATAAATTATGTTATGAGTGGGATACGGTGGAACCGAAATGAGACACACATCGGCGATACATTCTCTCATATAATATAAGCTTCCAGATGTGATGGATGAAAATGAAAGTCATGAACAGAAAGTCTCTAGATGAATGCAGAGATGTGTGAATGATTGGCCAAAATAGAAAGAGAGGCAATCAGTGGGATTGAAATCCTGCTTAGTGAAAGGTTGTTGGACTTGTAGTCCATACATCAAAGCGGTGTAAAGCAGGTTCTGGATATAAATGGGCAAGTATGGTAAAATTGTGAAGTCTGAGGCAAGGCTTGCTTGAGATTTTGCAAAGGCAGCATTGTTATGATAGTCATATTCTCGGTGGTGAATCTGGCCCACCTTTCGATATTTAATTACTTTGGCGGTACATGACCGATTTGCGCCTAATGGGCTTGTCTGACTATCTATAGTAACGAAAATGTCATTTATGAAACTTCGTGGAAAGGATTAGATTTGCACGACGCGTAGTTGAGTTCTCGAGAATATTTTTCTATAAAATTGAATAGTCACTTATACGGATTAAAACGATGCAGGCGAATGGTATAATTTCTAAGTGAATATTTAACCAAAGAGGGTTATAAGAATGATCTTACATGTCCTTGCATTTTCATAATCAGGAAAAAGAGTTTGTAATAATTACAGTTTATGTTGATGACTTAAATATAGTTGGAACTCTTGAAGAACTTCCAGTAAACTGCTTGAAGAAGGAATTTGAGATGAAAGATCTCGACAAACAAAGTTTTGTCTTGGTACATAAATAGATCACTTGAGTAAAGGAATATTTGTATGTCAAGAAACTTATATGAAAAAGGTCTTCAAATAATTTCTTATGGATAAGTCATATCCATTGAGAACCCCGATGGTTATGAGGTCACTAGATGTGAACAAAGACCCATTCGGGCCTAGAGAAAATAATGAAGAACTATTTGGTCCTAAAGTACCTTATTTAAGTGCTATTGGAGCACTAATGTATCTTGTCAGTCATACAATACGGACATATCATTTTCTTTGTTAATATAGATAGTTAAACCCTTTCGAATGCATTGGAATTGAGTTAAACAAATCCTTCGATACTGCTTCACAAATGTATATGGGATTGTTTTATTCAAATACCTCCAAATTAGGTAATTATGAAATCGTCACGGGATATCTATCGATCCCCAAAATAGAAGATCTGATGGATATTTATTCACTAGTGGTGGAGCGACTATCTACATCGTGAACCGTGTCGAAATAATGGCGATATCTATGACAAATCGTGAATGTGTTTGGCCAAGAACTCGATCCATCGCCTCCAAAATACGTGGATTATTATAGAAAAAATTAGTCCCGATATTACTGAATGAAGATAATTCTGCATGTATTGCATAGTTAAAGGAAGGATATATCAAAGGAGATAGAACAAAGCATATTTCACGAAAGTGTACTTGTGATCTTCAAAAGAATGGTGAAATCGATGTCCAACCAATTCGATCTTGTCTGATAATCTGGCAGATATATTCACTAAATCACTCCCTATCTCAACATTCAAAAAGTTATCCAAAAGCATGGGACTACGTCGACTAAAGGATGTCAAGTGATGTGGTCGCTGAGCGGGAGTTATCTAGTTGTACTCTTTTCACATGTCAAGGTTTTGTCAAAATGGGTTTTGATAAAAGGTTTTAATGAAGCTGACATTATAGCGTTTGTTAGAATAATACACTCTTTTCATTCATGATTTTTTTATCCCAGCAGTTTTTCTAGTAAGGTTGTAGCGAGACATATTTTAGTTAATTCATAGACATCGAGAGAGTGTTGTGAAAATATTATGATGTCCACAGAAAGGGATACTTGGAAGTTATTAGGTTTATCACTTACCAAGTTACTTATTTATCGAATAATTACTTTGTATGCCTATTGGGAAGCCTATAAATAGGCGATCGTTGTATTATATACAAAATAACAACAAAAAGCAATAAAGATATTCTCCTCCTTATTTATTATTCTTTCCACCTATTTACTCAGTTATTAGTTATATTTATAACATCTAACTTATAAAATTAAGATATATGCGTGAACAGACATACACTAGTAGTCTTGATCAAAGCACATATTCAAACATAACTCATAAAATTTAGATCCCCTTGGCTAGATAATTTTATAAATCATATTTCCTTCAATTTACTTTATTTTCATTTTGTTATTCAATTCCAAAACTTTATTTAATTCGATTACCCTTTTTAATTAAATTATGAATATTAATATTATACTGTATTTATCAAGAAAGATAACTTTTATTACATTAATTTTTTTCTCTCTAACATTTCATATCTAAAGTATTTTTCTTCACTTTTTTTAAGTGATTTTCACTCTAAAATATCTACTTTGATTTATTTTTACAAGATTTGGATGACAACGTAGAAGATTTTGATTAATAGTTTACATGGTCTGGACTGGCCGTCATGTAGGAGGCGGTTATCAAATTAGATTTGGAGAAATAAAGGGGAGTCTTCGTAGTCAACCGATTTCGAAGGAGGCGTCGTAGACAACTACCGTCGAATTTTCTTCATCTAATTGGTTAGGTAAATGGTAGATTGTTAGGAATCTCCGTGTGTTGGATTGTTTAGACTGGGATGTTTTCATTTATGTTGATTGAATTGTAATTTACTAGTTTGTAGTCGATATAAAGAAAATGAAGTTGGTAATTTTTTATTTCTTATAAAATAAAATTATCGCTAATTATAAAAAAAATGAAGTGTAATTAAAATGAATATAAGTAACCAAATAACTACTCCAACTATGTTACGTTCCTCGTATTCTATGGAATAGCATATTATGAAAATTTTCTAGAAAATACATGTTTCCTGTGTCAACAACCGCATTAGGCGAGAAGTCAAGTCTTCTAGAACATAGGTTGAACTTAGGTTGTTATCCTATGAGGCTATGACTCAATAGTTTTCCATTTATTTCAAGTCTTGTTGACTATTTTGTAGGTTGACTACGATTCACCACAATACAGAGCAGAACCATGTGAAACATTAATGAGGTTGTTTGGAGAAATGCATGAATTACTACCGAAGTTGGCCAAGTATTATTCGAGTTGGTAATATGTTGTTACCTCCATTTTTTTTAATTTAACATTTTTTCATAATGAAGTGGAACTTTAACCATCAATTATTCTTAAACTTTATGTTGAAAATTATAAGAAAATAATAATATGAAACTATTTTCAAAGACGAATATAATGATATAAATTTTATATTTATTAGATTAATAAGTAATTAATATCTCGATATACGAAAAAATCAAAGAGAGTAATATTTAATATGTCATCTATGCGTTTCAAACAAAAAAAAAGCCGTTGGAATCAAAATGAATTGTAATTGATTTAGTTGAAAAAAAAAGACTGAACAAAAATGATTATTGACCTATCCGAACCTAAGACCACATTCAAACCATGAAGCCTTACTAGTATTTGCTTAAACTTTAAAGGCTAAATTTCATCTAATCATTTGAATTATTGGAAATATTATAAATAAACATCTAAACATTTCAATATTTCAAATAGACACTTGAGGTGCATTTTGGCACCTAAACTTTAAAAAATGATGGCACATGAACTTTTTAAGGAGAAACTCAATTTTGACAAGGGTAATTATTTCTGTTGAAATGCCTTTAATTGTGTTATGCAAAAGTCTCACATTTAAACTTTGGAAGAAAAGTATCACTTCATTCTTAGCCCTATAAAAGGCCTTAGTTTCTCTTAAATATTCCTTTCGCACCAATAGTTTGTCTGCTTTTAATATAATTAGTAGAACTCCTCAACTATTCAAGAAACTTTATAGCCAAAGTAATTCTATTATTCTGGGTGTAGTGATCTACACATCTAAGAGAATAGTTTGCTCATCCGTAATCTGTATTCCTCGATCTGTAATAGTGAAATTTCTAGTGGTTGTGCCCGTGGATTGCTCAAACATGTGTTTGCGATACTACGTAAAAATCTTTATGTTTTTCCTTTAAGTCTTTTACTTAATTCCTAGTCTCGTATCATATTTCGTTATAACAAACTAGTATCAGAGCGGGTTATTAGATGAAGAGATGGGTGGTAAAAGTTTGAAGGTTAGAGAAGTTCACTAGGAGAATTAGTTATGGATTTCGAGACTCCGGATGAAACTAGTTTTGCTCTCCATAGTACTATATTGTCACATAGTCTTAGTTTGGACGTTCATGATGCACTAGTTGCTAACACTAGTCAGGTTCGTGATACATCGGAGAAGAAGTTCTTTAGTGTGCCGATGATGGGTCCAGGGTGACCAATGCGCCGTTATTGTATGATGTTGTCTATGTCTCAAGCATTTAGGCAAAGAATCAAAATGTCTCGAATGATATTGCTGCTATTGCCAATGGTGGTATGCAATGCATTTCAAGAGGACATGACCTTAGTTGTTGATGCTCATACATTTTTACATCGATGGACTGATTCCGTAGTATCCATCTCGATGTGGTGGATTTTTTGTGGCCCATCTACCGTGGACTTAGGCCTTAAGTATCTCTCACATCTTCGCCTCGATCCAAATGGGCCGGCCGAGGGCCTAATCCTTCCGTCCCCCGCACGCAGTGATTACGCAGTGGGCATTAACTGCTCTCGAGCTCGGGATGAGCCCGAAGTCGAGGGTCCGACGGGGTCCTCGACTCTTGCCAATGCGTCTGCGGATCCGGGTGTTTACCTCGGTTTACTAGTCATCTTGAATCATGGTTCCCACTCGCCGAGGGTGTCGCTGCCCGATGCTTGATGTCGATGATATCGGGGCCTGCAAAACAGACCGTGGTCGGTTGATCGTGGTTGATTTTGATGATTTTACGTTTATTTAATTGTT
The DNA here is from genome assembly GCA_019722365.1 of Lithospermum erythrorhizon. Classification (NCBI taxonomy): domain Eukaryota; kingdom Viridiplantae; phylum Streptophyta; class Magnoliopsida; order Boraginales; family Boraginaceae; genus Lithospermum; species Lithospermum erythrorhizon. Next base: position 48,129 of record JADFUC010002434.1, on the reverse strand, counting down.
ACATGAATTGAAAGGGATTAAAAATTGACACTTCATTTTTAATTTGAGGTAGAATCATTTTCGATTTTACAGAGAGGGTTAGAAATTTCAGAAAATTACGAAATTAAGTTTTTGTGTTCACGACCCTTTGAGGTTCATCCCAGATTTTTTCCAGAATTTTTTTAATTTTTTAAGTACTCCGAAAAATTCATTGAATTTCTGGATTGTTTTGGATTTAATCGAAAAACTAGAAGTGTTTTTGATGAAATTTCAATTGGACATGTTCAATAATGATATTGTTGATGTTCAAGTCGAATTCCAGAATCCTTGAATTTTAGGGCTTCAAATCGCTTTTTCCAAAAGTTGCAATTAATCCAAAAATCAAAATCAAATGAATTACCAAAATCGGTCGCCCGAATTTGCGGACATCACCCCGGCGCTGGCTCGCGCCGGAATTTCACTTTCTCCGCCACTGTCGTTGCTCACGGACCTACAATATATAACTATTTGTATTATGTTGGGTCACACAAAGGAGTATAACGATAGATGTTGATATATTGGGAGGGATTTATCCGCCGTTGATATAGAGGGAAGATCTCGTGCCTCTCTGCCACGCTTGGTACCGATTAGTTTGCTGGACGCTATAAATGCTTATTCAGTTTATACCAGTAAAGAAAGTTGTGGTGTTCATGACACACTTCTTATGGTTAGCTTCTACGACTAGAGATTGCGTGTTAAAAGAATTGTATGGCAATCGGGGCCCAAGGGCAAGTGGGAGTGTTGAAATCAATGAAAATTGATTCCTTTATTATCCTCAAGCTATGATAATTGTGTATCAATTCACGACGTTGGTTAAATGTGATTATCATCGGAACTTAGTGTTCACCCAGTAATTGCATATTACTAGTGTGTGGTTCTCATGATAATTTTAGGGTTATGAGCAATTGCTAGATCTACTATTAATCGTTATAATAGTAATTGGTCGATTATTATTATTATACAACTTACTATTATCCGAGCCTGTGGCTCACATACAAAGTGGGATATTTGAATTATATTTCATGCATGAAATTAAACGAGACTTCAGAATTGAGAGATGTATTTTCAACATATATATATTTGTCAGCCTATATTGATGAACATCAATTGGTTAAACTTGAAAGTTTAATCAATTACAATTGAAATTGATGAATAACTTGACACGTTATTTGATATGACTCATAGTATTTCAATTTACTTGTTAAGTTAATTAAAATAGAACCACTACTGCTGACTCATTATTTGATTAGAAGCACATAACGATCTGATTAAGTTAACGAGTTAAACTGATTTCTTAACGAGTTGCTTAACGGGTGAAAATTAGCAAATGGTATTTAAAGAAAGAGACAAGAGTTTTTTCATTTCATGAAATAAAAACCCCTTGCCTCCCCCTCTTGAAAACCGTGAATCCCTCCCCCTTTGGAAGAGATCTTTCTATTCCAATTTTGTTCATACAACTCTAAAGAAGTTCATCTCGAATTCACCCTCCCTGTGTATGCATTTCTAGAGGACACGTTTTGGTGTTGGTCAAACAATTGGAGGACAATTTGAGAAGGGACACACGCGTGAGGCTTCTGGCTTGCTGGGTGATTTATTCGCCTTCCACCGCAATGTAAGAACTCTCGCATTCATATTGCAATGTATGTGTTTTAGATTAATATACATTATTTTGAGGATCCGCATGCATGAATTTGGTGTTTCATCAATGAAAGCAAAATTCATACTAGATTCCCAACAAGATGATGCATCTATACCATTTAAAAAGTCTCAAAGTTCAAAACCATAATAGTCAACAAAGTCAAACTTTCAAATCTTTTGAAAATACTACCAAAGTTTCCAACTTCTTACCTTAAATGTAGAGGATGATGAGGGAAACATGATAAATCAACTTTTGTATCGTGGAGCAACAAAGGAATGGAAGAAACGGAAGAAAGAATTTCAAGGGAGAGGAGCTGGGGATGGGAATTCCCGCCAAAGGGAGAAAGAAATGGGTCAGTGGAGCTTGGTGGATAAGTATGAAATGATGATGAGGTTGGTGGGATATTTAGAGAATAAGTTAAGTCCCGTTTGGTTGCGGTTTTATTTCTCCACTTCTCGTGTTTAAATCTTAATGAAAACGAATCCAAATATATTATTTCCCGTGACATAAATTACTACCCATCTAATACTAGTCTCGGTATATCGATTTTATTACGAAAGTATTTAGACTATTTCCGGGTCCCACCACCAACCGATATACATAATACAATTTAATCGCTTAGGCGTAACGGGTTATTTCAATCTACCCACCTAATAAAAATTCGTTAAATGTAAATATGCTACTCATCACTTACTCGCCTGCCTCCCAATTCACTTTATCCAATATTTTTAACATCTCATCACGCCTCTTATTCTCGTATCAAATTACTCAATCATAACTTTTCTCATCCTCATTATAATTCACATGTTAACACATATTACAACACAATTTTAAGAACTAACCTTCTATTTCGAAAAGATGCAGATATCGAATTTCTGACATCTTCCTCTCGTTCCCACGTAGCTTCCTCCATTCGTTGGTTTCACCACAACACCTTTACTAAAGCCACAATTTATTTCTCGCAAATATTTTTCCTTTCGACGAGAATTTCACCCATTTCTCTTCATACGTAAGCAACTTTCCAAGCTCAATTGGTTGTAACCCGTGATACGGGATCTATCCTGGATATACCTCCCTAAACCATGACACATGGAAAGAAATTACGAATTTTCCAATTTGGAGGCACGCTAAACGATAGGCCACCGGACCAACTCTATCCAAAATCTCATATGGACCGATATATCGTGGACTCAACTTCCCTCTCTTCCCGAATCTCAACACACCTTTCCATGGGGATATCCTCAAGAATACTTTATCACCAATTTCAAACATTAAATCTACTCGGCGACGATCTGCATACATCTTTTGTCTATCTTGCGCCACTTTCTCAAGTGTTGTCAGATCAATTTGGTTCTATCCACCTTTCCACCAACTCCGAACCATATTTTTTCTATTCTCCATTTCATTCCAACAAATTGAGTCCTACATTTTCTTCTCTCGCATAATGCTCAAACGGTGCCATCCCAATACCGGCATGAAAGCTATTATTGTAAGCAAATTTCATCTTAGGCAACTCATCATCCCAATTTCTAGAAAAGTTACACACAAGCCCGCAACATATCCTCCAATGTTTGAATTGTCCTCTCTGATTGCCCATCTGACTGTGGATGAAATGATGTACTCAAATTAACCTTCGACCCCATCGCTTCTTGAAATCCTTTCCAAAATCTGGAGGTGAATCTAGCATCTCGATCCGATACAATGGATACCGGCACTCCATGCAATCGCACAATGTGATCAACATACATCTCGCTTAACCGCCAGACCGTGAGTCGATTTCCATTGGTAAGTGAAAATGAGCCGATTTCGACAGTATATCCACTATCACCCAAATACCATCATTCTTCTCAATGTCCCTCGAGTCCGAAATAAAATCCATCGTAATATGCCCAAAGTCCACTCGAATAGAAACGGGTCATAAAGAAACCTCGCTGACGCCCTGTGTTCAATCTTCACTTGTTGACAAGTCGACATTTAGATACAAACTCGCAATTTCTCTCTTCGTTAGGCCACCAATACTAATTGCTCTTAAGTTTCTATACATCTGTACCACCAGATGCATATTATATGGACCATTATGAGCTTCGCTCAAAATCTCCTTAACTCCCGGCAGTAAGGCACCTAATAATCTACGATGCATCAAGGGCTCCATTATCTTCAAAGACAAAGTCCGATCTACTTCTTACTTTTCACTTCTTCAATTATCTTTCGTGAATCCTCATCTTTCTATTGAAACTCGGTATTCGATCAAGAAGAACAAAGCTCTAACGCTTATTTGCGCCTAACAAACCGCCATCAACCTACTCCAAAATTAACACCAAGTTGCTTCATTTCATTCAACGGCTCCTCTTAACCTCTCCCTAACGACTTATAATCAGCCTACCACATTCACTCTTTCCGTGATGATACTCAATGGACACATCATAATCGCTAATAAATGGCATCCACCTTCACGCCTCGCATTTAAATCTCTTTAAGGCCGGGCAAGTACTTCAAACTCTTGTGGTCGGTAAAAATCTGACACGTCACACCATACAAATAGTGCCTCCAAATCTTAAGTGCAAACACAATTGCAGCTAGCTCCAAATCATGCGTCGGGTAATTCTTCTCATGATTTTTCAACTGTCGCGATGCATAAGCTACTACCTTACCATGTTGCATTAGTACACCCCAACCCCTGATGTGAAGCATCACTATAAACAACATAACCATCCTGTCTTGACGGAAGAGTCAACACTGGAGCGGTAGTCAGTTTTCCTTTCAACTCATTAAAACACCGTTCACAATCCTCACTCCAAACAAATGGAACTCCCTTCCTAGTCAACTTGGTCATGGGTGTTGCAATAATCGAGAATTCTTGTATAAATTCGATAATATCCCGCTAGACCCGTAAAAACTCTCTTTCTTTAGTAACACTTCTAGGTCGCTCCCGATCTATCACAAATAACTTTTGAGATCAACACTAATATCCTCCTCAAATCACACGACCCGTAAACCGCACCTTTCTTAACCAAAATTTAGACTTGGAAAATTTAGCATACAATTCATTTCTCCTCAAGGTCTCCAGCACAATTCTCAAGTGCTTTTCATGCTCTCCCTCACTACTAGAATATATCAAAATGTCATCGATAAACACCACCACAAATTTATCCAAATAAGAGCGGAACACCCGATTCATAAGGTCCATAAATGCCGCGGGGACATTCGTCAACCCAAACGTGCATCAAAAACTCATGTTGCCCATAACTGCTCCTAAATGCCGACTTCTATACATCATCCCTCCTTAATCCTCAACCGATAGTGCAACCTCACCTCAAGTCAATCTTAGAAAATACACGGGATCCCCTAATTCGATCAAATGTATCATCAATCCCATGCAAATGTATATCAATTCTTAATTGTTACTTTATTCAACCGCCTATAATCAATACACAAACCGCAGGTATCCATCCTTCTTCGACAAACAATATAAGAGCACACCAAGGAACTATTTCGTCAACTAATCCCTTATCCAATAATTCTTGCAATTGAGTCTTCAACTCCTTCAACTCTACAGAGCCATTCTATAAGGTGTCATAGAAATCGGAGTAGTACCAGGAAGTAATTCTATGGAAAATCATCAGCATTGCGAGGAAGTCCCCTGCAACTCCTCAGGAAATACATTAACATACTCTCACGACATGTACCTCTCTTAGTTCGATCTCCTCCTTACTTGTGTCAACAACATGGGCAAGATAACCAACACATCCCGATCTCAACATCTTATGGGCAACTAAAGTAGAAATGAGGCAAGAGGAAAGAATTTTTCTATCACCTAGGAAAAAGATCTTAGATTTTCCAGACTAGAGATTTCAATCTTCTTAAGATGACAATCTATCACTGCATGATATCTCCCCAACCAATCCATCCCCAAAATAAGATCAAAATTCATTCATCTCAAAAGGAAGTAAATCTATCTCCAAACATTGATTTTCAATACTTAGGGGACAGCTTAAGTACCTCATCAATCTTAAAAAGACCTCCCTTACCAGCATTAGAATTAGAAGTGATGTATAGCAAGAATTTCTCGAGTTATAGGAATATTGAAAACTTCGAGATATGAAAGAACGGAGTAGCCCAAAATCAAGCAAGACTTACCTTAACCCACATAATTTTAGAGTACCACACCACTCTAGGAGAATCTTAGCCTCATTGCACAAAGAAATACCGACCGCGACTAGTTCCAACAATATTACTACCCTGACTATTTCCAACTCCACGTCCGGAGTTTCCCCTACCACCAAACCGACCTCCACGACTTCCTTGATAACCTCCTCTACTCGGCTGCACTGGAGTAAATGTGCTAGTACTTCCACTAACACCTTGCCTCTGGGGACAATTAACAGCAATGTGTCCTTCCCATCGATAACAGACCACAACTCTATCACGGCATTCCACAACTTTATGACCCGGTTTACCACAACGGAAACACTCAATGTTAGTCAAGCTTCTCCCCTAATAACCTCTCGAGACTTCGAACCGACTAAAGGTTCCGGCAATGCATGCTAGCAGCAAATTGGAGAATTCAGTAGTAGGGGCAATCGAACTGAATGCCGTAACGACAATAGCAATGGACGCCCTTGGAACCCAGAACTCGATTGACCAACCATCCTAGAAACATCATGTCTTCCTCTTTTCTCCCCACTAGCTCGATGCTCAGCCAACTCCATCTCTACCTGTAGGGCATCATTCAATAATTCAAGGTGCTGCATACCCCTGCAGTGACACTTGGTGTGGACCTCCAATTCATCTAGTCCCCGAATCTCGATCCTCTTTCTCTCGCTAGCATTTACCTCTGGCAGACGTATAGATCAATCGAATCTTTCTCATAGCCATTGATATTTCTGCCCCTTGAGTAAACTGGATCAATTCACTTAAAGCCACAAGTGCACTTCTAAGCCAAAAACTTTCGAACAGCTTCCACAAATCAAGCCCCACATCACCGTGCCTGGCCCAACAGAACAAAAGATCTATGTACATTTTCCCACTCAATCTCAAGCTCCACTACGACCAACCGCAAATGTGGTCCTCAACTCCCCATTAATGCCCATCGGACCAAATATGCTCTCCAAATCTCGGATGAACTCTAATGCCCGGATATTGGAATCGGGAACTTTATGGTCCCGCTCAAGAACGATCAAATAGCTTCGCTTCAGCCTCCACCTCCTATCCTCAAGCGACAGTGTACTACAACTGCTCTCCATCAACACATCTCGAACCTTTCAGCACTCCGTACTCAGGCCTACCACCGCGCCCACAATACTATCCACATTTTCTGCATCTCTTGCACCTCTACCTCTTCTGGCACCTTCGGCAGCCTCCTCTCGCCGCACCTCTGCACCTCTGCAAAGACTCTCAAGGCACTCCAACCCATTGCACCTACGTGGTGGCATCCTCAACACCCATACTAATGTAAGTTGGAAATCCATGAGAATTGATTCCCTTTATTGTGCTCCGCTAAGTATAATCAGGTATCAATTCATTTACTCCAAGTTAATTAAATGTGATTACTGAACTTAGTGTTCACCTTAGTAATGGTATATTACTAGAGGGGTTATGAGAGATTGCTAGATCTTACTCATTAATCGTTATAATAATAGTAATTGGTCAATTATTATTATTATACAACTTACTATTATCTGAGCCTAGAAGGTCACACACATACAATGATATTCGAATAATATTTCATGAATGAAATTAAACGAGACTTGTATATTGAGAAATGTATTTCTCAATATTTATATATTTGTCAAATATATATGTTGATGAACATCAATTGGTTAAACTTGCAAGTTTAATCAATTGCTAATTGAGATGGATGAATAACTTGATAAGCTTATTGATAGTGACTGTTAGTATTTTAATTCGACTTGTTAAGTTAATTAAAATAGAACAATCAATTAGTAACTCATTATTTAATTAGAAGTTCATAACGGTCTAATTAAGTTAACGAGTTAAACTGATTTCTTAACGAGTGGAATTTTGGGACTTGGTATTTAAAGAGGGATTAGGTTTTTCATGACAAAAGAATCACAAAACCTCCACCCCCTCAAAAGAAATAGCCGCCTCCTCTCTAGAGAATTGGAAGATTTCATCTTCCAATTCACATTTCATCACAAAACTCTAGCAAGTTCAAGCTCTCGGTTCGATTCCCTCTTGGTGTGTGCAATCTAGAGGACATCTCGTCGGTGTTGAACAAGTATCGAGAGGACTGGTGGGCTTTCACGCCAGAGACTACGCTGGGAATCGTTCAACTGCCTCGCTGATATGTAAGAACTTGTATTCATACATTTGTTTCATGGTTTAGATTAATTTACATTATTTTGAGAACTGATGTATGAATTGGTGTTTATCACGATTAAATTCATACTAGATTCTAACAATACGATATAACAAAAAGAAAGGAAAGATCAGACTCCACAAGAAATCTCAAATATTTACAACTCTTCAACAACTGTAAATCTAGGCACATAACCACACAAGACACCATAAAGACCTTAAACCTAGGCTCTGATACCAAAATTGTAACAACCCACCCCAAGTCGGCCGCCTTGAGGTTAAGACATCATCGGTCAACATGTAGTGCCAACTAACAAAATATAACATAGCCCCACAATACATCATATTAGTAGTATGGTCACATTACGAATTCCCTCAATGTACAATATAAAAGTTCTATAAACATAACAAGAGGAAAAGATATGAGGATGACTGTCGAGGACTTCCTATGTCACCACCGCCTCACCTACGATTTTAATCCGCAAATGACAACGCAGCCTCCTCAAAGAACCTCGACGATCAACTCCTAGCAACTTAGGCACAAAAACACCCAAATCTATGTAGGCATAGAAGTAAGTCATGGGCTTAGTGAATACAAATACCACGATTGGTATCCAACCACATATAATCATACTTATATATAAAAGCATATGTATGAACGTTAGTAAGACTACTCAATGAACACTACACCCAAATCACATAGCAACCTCTAATTCATCATTACAACAAGATCAACATAACATTCCACACACATATATTCATAACCATCAACGACGCATAATCAAATATTCATTCAAATAAACAACACAAACAATAATGGTCGCCCAACAAATGCATTTGGTCAACACCTCCATCCACACATCCATCCACCAAACATCCATCCACCAATACACATATCTCCCAACACACAGATATATATACATCACAATCCTCCCGACCGAGGCTACCCCCCTCAATATGCATATCACACCGAACCTCCCGAATCACCTCGGGGCTACCCCCTCAATATGCATATCACACCATACCTCCCGGTCGAGGCTACCCCCTCAATGTATATATATCATTTCACCCAAATCAACCTGCAAAAGAATACACACACCAACCACAAACAATACACAGCCACACGCAACACAATCACACACAACAATCGTAGTATAATCATAGCAACTACAACAATCTCATAACATTAATCTCAATAACTCAATATACATTCCAATATAAATACATAACAAACACATGCCAAATATATAACCATAATATATATGAAAGGTTCCCATCGTGAGATTTGTACTCACCTCAAGCAAAAGCAACCAAAATAACTCTAGGTAGTCCACGTGCCAGGTCCGGGCTCAACTCCTATCCAAAGCAATTATATACATTATTTACCTTCCGATTAATAACCTCCTCTTATATCTATTAAATCCCAAATAAAGATCAAATATAATCCAACAACCCCGTAAAGATCCTAAATTCAAACAAAATCAGCTCGACATTGATATATCATAAAATATAATTTTCCCATTTAAATCCTCGATATTATTCAACATCCATAATTCAAAATAAATACCATTAAACACCAAAACTAGTAAAATGTCTAAAATTCCAACTTTTAACAACATTCTAGTTACCAACTTGCCAACTTTAGGTGGAACGACACACGCCGCTTAAATGACTAATAAACAAAAAATTCCACCATTCTAACCCTCCATATAATTGGCCCCTCACTCCTGCCAACCAATTCCCCAACTAATTTAAATCCATATTAAACAACCTTTAATTCAAATCCTCAACTACTACCCAACTTACACATCTACCCCAACATAATCTCTTCCAATCAACATCAAAACTGAACACTTCTATCCCCCAAAACAATTATATTAAGGTTCAATAACATCCTAATACAATTTAAAGGAATTTCTGGAAACGTCAACCCAAAGCCAATCCAACTCCATTCTACACATTTCAACCCTAAAGATTGATTATTATCACTTCTAACCACATAATCCAAGCTTAGATGATGCCTCTATACCATTTAAAAGTCTCAAAGTTCAAAACCATAATAGTCAACAAAAGTCAAACTTTCAAAATCTTTGAAAATACTACCAAAGTTTCCAAACTTTTCTACCTTTAAAAATGTGTAGGACGAGGCGAGGGAAAGATGATAAACCAACTTTGTATCTGAAAACAAAGGAATGGAAGAAAAATTTTATGAGGGGGGAGATAGGAATCTCGGCCAAAGGAGGAAGAAAGGGGTCGTGGAGTTTCAGGATAAGTATGAAATGATGATGCAGGTTATGGATATTTAGAGAATATGTTAAGTCCCGCTGGTTATGGAATATTTCTCCACTCCCTCATGTTTAAATCTTAATGAAAACGAATCCAAATATATTATTTCCCTGTGACATAAATTACAGTTACCCATCTAATACTAGTCTCTATGATATCGATTTTATTACGAAAGTATTTGGGACTATTTCCGTCCCACCACCAACCGATATAGATAATAAGGTTAATCGCTAGGCGTAACGGGTTTCAATCTACCCACCTAATAAAAATTTCGCCCGAAATTTCAATCACTTAATCGCTTAGAGCCTTAAGATTTCAAGGTGGTTTACTTATGACTTTTGTGAATATTTTAATCAAGTTTACTTGATTAACCATACACCCTTCTAGAAGTTTCTTTTAAGACTCTTTATGAGATGATTTGGCGTAACCCCCTTTACTCCGAACTGTGTCTGAATGTTTATGTTTTGCTCATGATCAAAAGTCTAAGTTGGATAAGTTTAGTAGTCGAAGTAAAATATGTATTTTTGTGGGTTATCCATATGGAAAAAAGAGTGAAAATTATTTGATTTGGAGACTCAGACTGACTTTGTTTCTCATGATGTGGTTTTTATGAATCTAAATTTCCATATCTTGCCTCTGTTAGTTCAACCAATGTTTCTACCCAACCTTCGACATCATGCACGATTGTACTTCCGAAAAGTGCTTCTAAAATTGAAGATTTGATGATTTCGGTTGCCACGGAGTCGGGAACTGCCTACCGAGGTCAGAGAGGAGCCGACCAAACAGCCCATTGTGGTTCTCCGCTGGCCGAACTTCCTCAAAGCTTCCCTTCGGGTTGTGATATTATGTCGAGCACTCTCCTCGCTCCTGGGCGGATTTGCAGCTCAAGGTGATGTAGTACTTGGTGTTGATGCGATCAGGAAAGTTGGGTGAGAAAGTGATAAGGTGCCTTTGTACATTCAAGGACTATGTTACTTAATATCGTGATAAAAAAGTTGACTTCATTCCGTATCATCTTCCTCTCATTCATCAGCTACTCATTATCCTATTTCCCATTTTGTAAACTATAATCGCCATATTAGGCAATGCAAATTTTCACCAGAATTGAACCGGCTGAGCCTAAGTCTGTCAAAGAAGCTATGGAGGATCCGAAATGGCGAGAGGCAATGTAGAAGAAGATTACTACATGGAAGATAACGGTACTTGGAGTATGGTGATGTTACTTGTAGGGAAGAAGCGGTTGGGTGCTCAATGGGTATATAAAATTAAATACAACTCAGATGGGAGTGTCAAGAGATATAAAGCTAGGGACGGTGACAAGACGGACGGGTCAAGTACTGTCATAAATAAGAATTAGAACTACATCGATGACGATTCGATAATCTCTAGGAATGATTCGCTTATTGTATCTAGTTTTATCTAGTTTTAAACATTATTTGAGCCTTTCTTCCATATGAAAGACCTCGTGTTGGAAATATTTTTTAGGAGTCGTAGGTTGCCCATACCAAGAGGGTCTGCTTTCTGCCCAGAAAATATGCTGCGGATATTATTTCAAGCGGTGGATCGCCGGGAGCCTGCCTCGTGAGCTTTCCAATGGAGCGTAACCATCGCCTAGGCGCTCGACTAGTCCTTTGTTGTATGATGTCGAGAGGTTTCTACGCTTGGGTCGGGTCATTTGTTGTATTTGTCTTTACTTGTCCTAATTTGTAGTATGCACCCGCCATTTCAATTTCTTCATGAGCCTGCCAGACTTCATCGCGCTGCCTTGTACGTAAAGTATTTGAAAGGTCCTGGCCGTTAATTCGCTAGTGGTCGGATAGTTGATTTACATCTTATCAAGCAGCGTGACTGATTGGGCTAGTTGTCCTTGACACGGCGACGTTATTCGATTGGATTGTGTTTTTGATTCATCTCCTCAAGCTGAAGACTCAAAAGCAAAGTTGATAAGTGTCTCTGCTCTCTACGTATGCACATCGCTTCTATGGCTTCTCTCGACTTGTAAGTTGAAATGTTAAAATGTTTACTAAGTTTGTGTGATTCATATCAGATATGGATGTGAAATGTGACGCTACCGCTATTTGTATTGCTCAAAATCCATTTTTTCATGAACGACGGCATATTGAGATTGATTGTCATTTCTGCGGATGAGGTTTTAGATGGGACCATTCAAATGTCCGATGTCTCCACTATCGGTTAGACAAGTGGACTGCTTTACTAAGTCTCTGGGGACGAAAGCAGCTTTGAGTTTTTACTTCGCAAGTTAGACATTCGAACCGCAGATGCTCCAAATAGGCGGTATTACGAGATATATTATATGAGTACTTATTGTATTAGTCCATTATTCTTATTGTGTTGGTCTTAGGTTGTTTAGCCCATTAGGTCATTCAATATGTAATATATATTGTAGTATTATCAATAATAATACTAGAGTTTACTCTATTTTACATTACCCAAATCGACTTCTCGAACATTAATTATTAATAAAAAATGGACTTCTTAAAACGTTAATTACTATAAAATCGATAACTACATCAATAACTAATAATATTAATAATTTATTTAATACAATAATTAATAATAACAAATATAAAAGTAACAGCTATTATATTGAACGTGCAGAGAGTGTGCTCCTAATGCATTTCCTATAACAACTGAACGTTTTACCCAAATACTAATCGAACGTGCCCCGTGCTTGTTGGATTTGATTTCCAACAAGTACTCTGTATGGTTAGATGTACATTTCATAAACAATTGTTTATGCTGAAATTACAAACGAACAAGCACTGTACACGTTGGTTTTAAGTTTGAATACGCATAATGTACGCTAGTTAGGGATAAAATCGGTAAAAATTAGTGGCCGGAACATATATGCACCGCTCCTTCACCCTGCTAAAAAAATTAAGTCGTGGGAGGTCTGCTTGATTTTTGTGATATTCGTGTTCGCAGGCCATCCTGACATTCTTAGATTCACAATTTTCGAACCAAACTTTTATGGATTTGCGATGAACACCCTGCTAGTGCTGGAGCGTTCAGATCTTATGTAATACATTATCAAGGGAGGTCTCTCGACTTATAAAGTGAATCGAAACAAAGTAGATCGTCTTCCTTTGTGGTAGTCATTTTACTATTCAAATGAAAGCTTTGTTTTGACACCAACTAGTCCATCAATTTTACACTCAACAAAAGTGATTTCAACATTTCTCCAACAATCGCTCCATTGCTAAAAATTAGACACATGTGCCTTTTAAGATCAAACTTTAATATACACTAGAAAAAAGGCTCGGCAAAATGTCGGACTCAAAATCTTATATTGGGCTACACAGCTCAAAATTTGATATTGGGCCACATACTTGCTATGTGTACACAATCCAAAAAATAGTATTTTGAACAAAATGACTTCAAACAAAAGTGTTTAGATCTTTAAATCTTTCACCAATAAAAGCTCGAGAAAGAAAGAAAATATAATACCTAGAATATAAGACCTAACAAAGAGATAGGCTAGACTTCACTTTCAATAATATGAATTATACAACTTATACAAGATATTTCATGTTGGGGAATTTTAAGAGAAATGAGATTATATTAGCTTTGTTTTCAACCAATCTAAGCTTTCTTTCATCCATCACATCTGTTTTTAAATACAATATAAGATTCAAATAAATAAAATTCATTCAAAACTGGATAATTAAAATAAATAATATCCCCCTCCGTCCCAATTTACTTGATCATGGAGGTAAAAAAAATTTTATTAAGGATTTGATTAATATTACTAGTATACCCTAAAAAGTACTTTATCAAAAAATATTTTAATTAATCATGAAACCAAAAAGTACTTTATTAAGGGATAAAAGTGGAAAGATCATGATAAACATGCATTGAATTCCTATATGATCAAGTAAAAAGGAAAGAGAAAATTTTGCTACATGATCAAGTAAATTGGGATGGAGGGAATAATAGACAAAACATTATTTTTAATAAATACTTTAAAGAGATGTAAATATGAAAATCTACCAGGAAATTAAAATCATCGAATAAAAAAAATTTAAGGACTTCAATTTCAGAATAATTGAAGTTTACCAAGATTTGGCTAACAAAAGGGGATAAACCTACAACCTTTAATATCTTAAACCCTTATTAGCACTATAAAGTCAAGTAACACCATTTAGAAAATCATCAAATTAAATTCTTCAATCTGATTCATATAAACTCATGAATATAAATTGAAAATATCAAATTCAGACTACAAATAGTTCAAGCGCCAATTCGATTTCAAAAGATAATTGTGAAATTGGGGATATGCTCAATACTACATTATCTATACTATATATAAAATAGAAAGAGTAAGACAATAAGAGAAAGTACTAAACTAAGAACAATAAAGAGGAAATATATGAACTCTTTTATTGCTTTTGAAAAGTGATTTTGTTGTGTTACAAATGAAGGATTGGGGGTTTATATAATGGTGAAAGTGAGTATAAATATGTTATCGGACCTTTATCAGATTGTTTCGAGGTGGAAATTATGATTTATAAGTTGTCAAGGAATATATGTTGAAATTATTTATTAGAGATTTTGAGTAGTAAACGGCTTGGGATTTGAGGTTTAGAAATGGGTTTGATTAGTTGAAAAGTTGATATTGGGTTGATTGGAAATTTGTTGAAAATGTTAGTATTTTAAGCAAGGTTGACCGACATGGATTTACTCGATAGTTGAAATTGCCATTTTAATAGTCTTTGAAACATAAGTAGCAATCTATACTGTTGTTAATTTGTAACCAATATGGGTTGAAAGTCTAGAAATTTAATTAAGATAAGGGTTAAAATTGTTGTGAGTAGTAATTGTAATCTCGGGTGTTTTATTAGACGCGGAACGTGGGAAAGGCACTTGGATCGATTAGACGGGACGTTTCTTATCGCTAACCAAGGTGAGTACTTATCTCATGGGTGCCAATACGCATTTCATTTTAAATTGTGTGTGGAATATGTCATTGCGGTAATGACATGCTGAGAATAGTATACTGTCATTTTAGTGATTATGTGTGTTTCATTTATGTGAGCCATGATATGTATATGTGATTGTATTTCGTATGCTGAAGACGGTTTCGAGGTAAGTAATAGTCAAATCTCAACTTACGCTTTTTGCATTCTCGCGCCTTGCCGGAAATTTGAGTCATGTACCTCATTTCATTTCCGTATTTCGTGGGCTTTGCCTACACATTTATTTCGCGGCCTTGTCGGCACTTTGATATTTCGTAGCCTTGCCTGGGCGTTGTGATTGATTTATGATCGTGAGATGTTTTAGCCATGGATATTGTTTCGAGAAGTAGTTGGTCATGGGAGGTGTTGGTTGGAGTTATACGTGACTTTGAGGTGACTTGAGTATTAGGATATGACCCTATAGTTGGGATGATTAGGGGTTAGGTGACTCTCCTTCCTTGCAGGATATGTGACGATGTTGGCCTTATACTTCGGTATAAGTACAGTGAGATCTATTATCACTTTCGCTATGCATTGCTTCCAAGGCTGGGCCTTATACTTCGTATAAGTGCATGATCTATTATCACTTTGCTATGTGCATTGTCGGTGTTGGCCTTATACTTCTCGGTATAAGTGCAATGAGATCTATTATCACTTTGCTATGCGCATTGTTCAAGGCCTTATACTGCATAAGTGTAACATGAGATCTATTATCACTTTTCTATGTGCATTGTCGGCGTTGGCCTTATACTTTGGTATAAGTGTCAGGTGAGATCTATTATCACTTTGTCAGGCGCATTGTTTGGGAGTTGGCCTTTATACTACTAGATAAAGAGCAAAGGCTTATCGATCGGGTCCATCGGCCGCAGTAGACGGATCGGCATGGCGTTATTGGGAGGTTGGTATAGTGAGATACGGTAGATAGATGGGTTGATGACTGAGTTATAGCTCGCTGGCTGAAGCCCCGTGATTTTTAATTTCCGCGATGCGCCTATCGAGACTTTGTATTATATCTCGACATGTTGTTTAAAGTTCTATGGTGTTGTATAACTGCTTTATGACTCATTTATTGGTTATGAGCATTGTGTCATTATACTAGATGCTGTTTTGATGAAATTTTTGTCTAATTAGGTTTCGTTGATTATTGATAATATGATCCGATTTAACTCAGGGATCCTAGGTCGGGTATTAATCAAGTATACATCCTTTAAGCGTGAAACGTTGAGTTGGTTAATGGTTGAGATAACTTGAGTGAGGGCCTGTGGGTATAAAAATTATAAACCGAATGCTCATGCTAATTCCATACGATGTCGATGATATTTATATATAGCGAAAGCCGGGATTCAAACGTGTTAAGATATAAGTTCTGATCTAACCACGACGTTGGATACCATCGGGAGGTGGATAAGTTTCAGAGACTAAAATGAATAATTTGGGCGAGATAATTTCATACTTAAGTTATCTTGATTTAAGACATACATTGCTCGGTTGTATTAAGATAATAAATGATTTGGAGGTTCTATGATAAATATTCTATGTCATAGAGGCGATGCATCAGAATTGGGAGTAGCACTTTCAAGTAGAACTAAAGATAATTGGTTGAATTGTGAAATGTTGAGTCATGTGTTCGAGTTGTATATTATATCTAGAATTAGATATACTTTAGAAAGATAACAAATGTAGAGATATATCTTGTGATTAAGCGCGCATCAGAGTAAGTTGTTGACGTGGAAAGGGTTTATCGTGTTAAGGGGCCATTAAGGAAAGTTTATATTGTGGTGAGTAAAGATATGTAATATAATCCCTTGAGGTATATACTTTAACAAAAAGGGACTTGAATTATCCTTGTTTGTATGGTAAGGCGGGTTAACTGTATTTGTATTCAATTAACTCGAGCCGACTCTATTTTCCTTATGGTAATGGGCGCTTATGCCCAGGTGGTCATGGACGCACCAAGACGCTTTGGTCGAGTAATGCTGCACTGCCACAGCGGCGACGCGGCCAAGACCTCAAATGTACTCTTTTTATCTTCTTTGAAGTTTTTATTGTATGTAATAATTATTGTTGTCTCGAGTTGTAAAACAAGTTGTTTGATGTTGTATTTATATTATTACTTTCGCCATTGTTAAGTGTCGTTAGTCAATCACGGGAAGAGTTGATTATTTTTATTATCACTTTAAATGAAGTCATTTTTATCGTTATCCATCACAGACTCGATTATTCAGTTGATGACGGTCCCAACCTCGTGTGGGGCCACCTGGGGGCGGGTCGCTACAATTTTGGTATCGTATTTAAAGTTTATGTTTTCGCGCTAAGGCAGGGTTATGCCTAGGTTTCGTGCCAAAGTGTATTATCATGAAGTCGCTCTCTGGTTTTGAGTCCATTTCTTTTCCGAACTGTTGACTGTTGAGGACGCCACTAGAAGATTTTTCTTGACTCGAGTATCGGTGGTCTTAAGAGACTACGAATTTTGTGGCTCTATGGTGTTAATTGATTTAGATGTGTTATATGAGATGTGTGAACTGATTATGTTAATATCACGTACGTTGAGCTATATGTATATTGAGATGCGTAACTGGTATAATATGGATCGCATGATGGGTTATTATATATATATGACGTGGTTATAATAAACAAGACATGTTATGATTTAGAACGGATGTATGATATCTGAAATATTATGAGATATTTGGGTGAAGTATATATTTGGGAAGTGTCTTAAGAGTTGATATGGTAGTAGAGTGATAATGAGACTTTATAAATGGGAGGTAATTATGATGAATCAGATAAATAACATACGATATATATAGAAGGTGAAATTGAAAGAATATCAATGGGTTTATAAGAAGGATACCGGTTAAATAAGATGTGTGATTATAAGGAAATGTGAAACGTAGGTTTGATCGTAAATGAAAGAAGTCAATATGGATACAAATCGAGGTCAATAAGTAAAGTGTTTTGGAGTTCATCCGTTAATAATGTTTAAATAAGAGTCAGCGTCGGAAGGAGTTTATCTTGTGATAAGTAATGATTATTCTGAGAATTTACTAAGAGACGTATTTATATCGAAGTTATTGAAAGCGGGGTTCCTAAAAGGAATTTGAAGTTGTTGATAAAGTTGGTGCAATTGCGAACTTAAGGGTATTAAAAGGTTAGTTGAGGAAGATTTTGGTGACATGTTCTATGGGATTAGCATTTGATCGTGGTGTAAGATGTGATCTTTAAACAATAAAGATTTAGCCATTTATACTGAGTAATCAGATAAATAATATTGAGTGAAAATAAATAATATCGCGTTGTTCGCTGCGAATATGGACGCGAGAGGATGTGGAAAAGGAGTGTTAGCTGCAATAAGATGAAAATGGAAGTTTAATCGTGAATGATAAAGAGATTGTGATTGAGTCGAGTGAAATATTTAGCGACGAGTCGATAATGCATTTAGTAGTACGGAAAGAGAATACATGCCGGGCCGAATAACGAGCCTGTGAGGAATAAATGGACTTATAGTGAGAATTAAACAAAGAGACTTATGGAGTTATAAACCAGAGAGTTTAGGAATTGATAATGTTCATTGTATCAAGGAGTTGAATGTGTTTATTAAAGGTTACATTGGGGTATATGGTAGGATCGCTTAATAGGGCTTCCATAAGATAAATTAAAAATAAGGCTACGCAAATTTGCATGTCAATAAACCATATGATTTCGTGAGCTATAAAGTCATAAGGACATAAATCAACAAGTTAATGTTAGTTAGATTCAAGGTGAAATTGTTAATAAACGTGTGAGGTGAAATTTGGTGTCAGGTTATGTAGTCTTAGTAGATGAGGATTAGCAATAATTTGAGGTGATATAAAGTACGTAGTGTAAAGTTAGGGTAAAATGTGGACCGTTTAAAATAAAGGTATACGATATTAGATAATAAGAAGTATTGAAGGGGGAGAGTTGTGGCAACAAGGCGAGTTTTGAGTAAATTTCGAGGACGAAATTTTATAAGGTGGGTAGATTGTAATAACCCGTTCCGTACTAATATTACTGTAATAGTATACTAGTTGCTCGGTGGATTATTTCGAGGAGAAATCAAAAATTTCGAAGTGAATAGTTGAAAATACAACGAATCGGTCGGGTTGGTAGTACCTTTCGGTATTTAGAATTTTAAAGTTGTAATCGGATGGAAATTATATTAGTTGGGTGGTAATATAATTTGAGGGTAGAAATGTTGATGTTTGGAAGTTAGTCGTCGAGATAAGTTAAAACGAGAAGTATCGATTGAATTAAAACGATCGGGTTTCACACAAAACTAGTGGGCCAACCCATTAAGTCCATAAACCAACCCAACAAGGCCCAAAACAAAAACCCATCTTCTTCCTCCTACGCCCCGACCTGGCCGACGCCTCTTCCCCCTCTTGATTTTTTTTCTTCGATTTCTCCTCCATCTCGCAAGCTTTGGACCTCAAATTTTTGGAGAGTTTCTCCTCATCATCCTCTTCGATTCAAGGTAAAAAAGGTCGGATCTTTTTGAGTATTTCGTGAGTTTCGGTTGAGTTGACTTTTTGTTGACTTTTTGTATTTTGATTTTTATTGCTATAATCGATTCTTGGGCTTTAAATTAGTTGTTCTTGAGTTGAAGTTAAGCTTTTGGATGAGTAATTCGTGGTGTTTTAGGACGCTGACTTTTTGGGGATTTAATGACTGGCCAGATTATTATCGCATATAATTATTATCTAGGCTTGCATTTTAGTATAAAGAGAGATGATAATAACGATTTTTGGGGGTAGAAAGTGTCAGGATAGTTGAGTTGACTTTTTGAGTTGACTTAGGTTGACTTGTCTAAAACGTGGCTGAGAGTATAAATATGTTATTGGACCTTATTGTGATTGTTTTGAGGTGGAAATTATGATTTATGTTTTGTCGAGGAATATATGTTGAAATTAGTTTATTAGATTTTCGAAAAGTAAACGGATTTGGATTTGAGATCGTTAGAATGGGTTTGATTAGTTGGAAAAGTTATATCGTTGATTGAAATTGGTTGAAAATGTTAGTATTTTGGTTATGTGTCAATCGACATGGGATTTACTCGATAGTTGGAAATTGGCCATTTTAATAGTCTGTGAAACATAAGTAGCACTCTATACTTTCTAAGTTGTTAATTTGTAACTAAATGGGTCAGTGTCGAACAATTAAGATAAGTGGTTAAAATTGTCGCAGTAGTAATTGTAATTTCGGTGTTTGATTAGACGCTGAACGTGGGAGCGCGCTTGGATCGATTAGACGGGACGCTGGGACAAGCAACTAAATACATGAGTACTTATCTCATGGGTGCCACATTACATGCTTATTTCTTTTTAAATTACGGAAATATGTCATTGTGATATAATTAGTGGAGAATAGTATACTTTGTAATTTTTGTGTGATTATGTGTGTTTTATTTGTGTGAGCCATGATATGATTAGTGTGATTAGCTTCGTGGCGTCAAGATTTGCTCGAGGTAAGTAATAAATTCAACTCATGTTTTTTTGTATTCCGCGGCTCACGGTATTTCCCGAGTTCGTGGGCCTTTTCAACACTTTTGGTATTTCGTGGCCTTGTCAGGCATCTTCTCTTTTCTATTTCGTGGCCTTGTCGGGCACTTTGTATTTCTCGTACTTTGTCGGCACTTTTTATATTTCTCGTGGCTTTATCGGCGGTTGTGATGGATTTATGACGCGAGATGAAGTTGCGTGATATTATTTGAGAGAAAGAGTAGTTGGTTGTTGGGAGGTGTTGGTTGAGCAGGCGTGACTCTGGTGTTACTTTGAGTATTAGATACGAATCTTCTAGTTGGGACGACATTAGGGTTAGGTGACTCTCCTTCCTCAGATATGTGGACGATGTTGGCCTTATACTCGCATAAGCTAATGAGATTCATTATCACTTTGCTATGTGCATTGTCGGCGTTGGCCTTATACTGCATAAGCAAGCAGAGATCTATTATCACTTTGCTATGTGCATTGTCGGGTGTTGGACTTCGGTATAAGTAACAGGAGATCTATTATCACTTGCTATGTGCATTGTCAAGTGGCCTTTATACTTGGTATGTGTCATAGCGAGATCTATTATCACTTGCTATGTGCATTGTCAAAAGGGCCTTATACTGCATAAGTGTATGTGAGATCTATTATCACTTTTCTATGTGCATTGTCGGTGTTGGCCTTATACTTTGGCATAAGTGCTGCAGATCTATTATCACTTGTCGCCACAAGATTGTCAGAGCTTGGCCTTATACTACTAAGATAAGAGCAAAGTTGTTTATCGATTGGTCCATTGCCGCAGTAGACGGATTACATATGCGCATTAGAGGTTGGTATAGTTGTGGAGATATGAGAGATGGGACATGGGCTGATCAGAGTTATAGTCGCTGCTGAAGTCTCACATTTTATTCTCAGCGACGGTGCCTTATCGAGACTTTGTATTATATCTGACATGTTGTTTAAAGTTCTATGGTGTTGTATGAATCTATTTTATGACTCATTTATTGGTTAGAACATCAGCCGATTATACTAGATGTTGCCTTTGATGAAATTTTGTCTAATTAGGTTTCGCCGATTATTGATAATATGATCCGATGAACCTTTGTGGATCCTAGGTCGGGTATTAACTGCTATACATCCTTTGCTGGTGAAACGTTGAGGTCAAGTTAATGGTTGAGATAACTTTGTTTTAGGGCCTTAGGTATAAAATTATAAACCCGACGCTCATGCTAATCTATAGATGATGCTGATGATATTTTATATATAAATAGAAAGTCGGGATTCAAACGCAGGTTAAGATATAAGTTGCTTTATCTAACCAATGACGTTGATACTATCAGGTGATAAGTTTCACTCAAATGAATAATTTGGTGAGATAATTCTCATACTTAAGTTATCTTTATTTAAGATATAATGTTGCTCGCCTATTAAGATAATAAAATGATTCGAGGTTCTATGATAAATATTCATGTCATTGGAGGTGTATGATCAGAATTGGTAGCACTTTCAAGTGAACTAAAGATAATTGGTTGAATTCAGAAATGTTGAGTCGAGGTATGTTTGAGTTGTATATTATATCTAGAATTAGCTACTTTAGAAAGATAACAAATAGAGAGATATCTTGTGATTAAGGCGCATCATGAGTAATTTATGACGCCATGCTGGTTTATCGGTGTTAAGTAATATTAAGGAAAGTTTATATCATGTGAGTAAAGATATGTAATATAACTTCAGGTATATAGTCTTTAAACAGGTAAGTGGACTCAATTATCCTTTGGCCTAGGCTGCAAGGTGGTTAACTTCTCATGATATTTGTATTCACTAACTTCCGAAATAATTCCTATTTTCCCATGGATGGCGTTTTTATGCCTAGGTGGTCAAGGGATGACCGAGATAAAGCGGGTCGAGTAATGCTGGCATCTCGCCAAGCAGTGGCGATGGTGGTTTGTAGACCTCAACAATTATACTTTTATCTTCTTCGGCTTTATTGTATGTAATAATTATCGTTGTCTCGAGTTGTAAAACAAGTTTTGATGTTGTATTTATATTATTACTTTTCATTGTCAGAAGCGTTATTAATAATCTGATGGAAGAGTTGATTATTTTATTAATACTTTAAATGAAGTCATTTTATCAAGTATTCATTCATTGGGTGACTCGATTATTCAAAGTTGGATGACGTCCCAACCTCAAAGCGGGCCACTCCGGGCGGGTCGCTACAATTTTGGTATCGTGAGCCTAGGTTTATGTTTCTTTGCGCGCCGCGGTTACGTGCCTAGGTTTCAAAGTTGTAAGTGTATTATTGTGTGAGTCGTCGGGGTTTTGAGTCCATTTCTTCCGAATCCGTTGGACCGCCGGTGACGCCACTAGAAGATTTTTCTTGGACTCGAGCACTGTGGTCTTAAGAGACTACTGGAATTTTGTGTTCTTTATGGTGTTAATTGATTTAGATGTTATGCGAGATGCGTGGAACTAATATGTTAATATCACGTGACGCGGAGCTATATGTATATATTGAGATGCTAACTGGTATAATATGGAGATCAAGATGACGTGGTTATTATATATATGATGGGTTATATTGAAACAAGACATGTTATGATTTAGAAACGTGATGTGATGATATCTGGAAATATTATGAGATATTTTGGGGCGAAGTATATGGTTGGGAAGTGTCTTAATAGTTGGATGTGGTAGTGTTGTTTATTAAATGGTGACTTTATAAATGGGGAGGTAATATGATGAATTGTGATAAATAACATACGTATATATGTAAGGTGAAATTGAAAAGAATATCAATGGGTTTATAAGTGATACCTAAGTAAATAAGATGTGTGATTATAAGGAAATGAAACGAGGGTTTGATCGTAATGGTAAGTAAGTCAGCGTGATACAAATCAGGCCGAATAAGTAAAGAGTTTTTGTGTTCATCCGCACAATGCTTAAGTAAGAGTCGTGGTCAGTGGATTTTATCTTTTGTGATAAGTAGTGATTATTCTTGAGAATTTACGGGAGAGACAGATTTATATCAGGAAGTTATTGACAGAGGTTCCCTAGTGTGGAATGTGAAGTTGTTGATAAGTTGGTGCAATTGTGTGAACATAAGGGCTAGTGCTGTTGCTTCGAGGAAGATTTTGGTAACATGTTCTACGGATTAGCATTTGATCGTGGTGTAAGATGTATCTTAAAACAATAAAGATTTAGTCATTTATACTGGAGTAATTGGGGATAAATAATATCAGTGAAAATAATAACACACGTTGTCTCAAGGTGAATATGGACGTAGATGGGGAGGAGTAAGTTAGTGTCAGAATAAGATGAAAATGGAAGTTTAATCTCGGTGAATGATAAAGAGCGTGTGATTTGAGTTGAGGTGGAATATTTAGGTGATGAGTTGATAATGCATTTAGTAGTACGGAAAGGGAATACATGCCGAATAATGAGCTCAGAGAATAAATGTAATTTTATAATAAGGAGAATTAAACAAAGAGGACTTATGGAGTTATAAACCTTGTGAGAGTTTAGGAATTGATAATGTTGATTGTGGTTGAAAGAGTTGAATAGAAGTTTATTAAAGGTTACGATTGGGGTATTATGAGAGGACCGCGAATAGTCGATAAGACAAATCAAACAAGCTGCTACGTAAATTTGCATGTTGAGTGAACCATAAGATTTCGTGAGGTATAAAGGTCATAAGGACATAAATCAACAAGTTAATGTCAGTTGTGGGTTTAAGGTGAGATTGTTAACAAACGGTGATAGTGAAATTTGGTGTCAAGTGTCATGTAGTCTTAGTAGTACGAGGGATTAGCAATAATTGAGGTGATATAAAGTATTTAGTGTAAAGTTAGGGTGGTAAAATGGATGGACCGGCTTCCAAAAATAAAGGTATTACTTATTATTAGATAATAAGAAGTATTAAAGGGTGAGATTTGTGGCAACAAGGCTTATTTTTGAGAGTAAATTTCGGTGACGAAATTTTATAAGCGCTGGATAGATTGGTAATAACCCGTCTACTAATATACCTGAATAGTATACTAGTTTGCTCTAAGGGATTATTTCGGCGGTAAATCAAAAATTTCGAATTGAATAGTTGAAAATATAAATCTAATCGGGTCGGTTGGTAGTACCTTTCGGTATTTAGAATTTTAAAGAATCGGACGGAAATTATATTAGTCAGTAGTAACATAATTCGAGTAGAAATGTTGATGCTTGGAAGTATCGCCGAGATAAGTTAAAAATGAGAAGTATCGATTGAATTAAAACGATCGGGGTTTCACACATAAAACTAGTGGGCCAACCCATATCCATAAATCAACCCAAATGGCCCAAAACAAAACCCATCTTCTTCCTCCTACGCCCGACGGCCGACGCCTCCTCTTCCCCCCACTTGATTTTTTTTTTTTTTCTTCGATTTCTCCTCCATCTCACAAGCTTTGGACCTCAAATTTTTTAGAGAGTTTCTCCTTAACATCCTTCTTCGTCCAAGGTAAAAAAGGTCGGATCTTTTGAGTATCGCAAAGAGTTTCAACAGTTGACTTTTGTTGACTTTTTTTATTTTGATTTTTATTGCTATAAATCCATTTCTGGGCTTTAAATTAGTTGTTATTGAGCTGAAGTTAAGCTTTTGGATGAGTAATTGCGGTGTTTTTAGGGACGTGACTTTTTGGGGATTTAGTTTGACTTCGGCTTTAGATGACATACATAATTATTATCTAGGCTTAGATTTTAGTATAAGAGATGATAATAATCGATTTTTGGGTAGAAAGTTTTGTGATAGTTGAGTTGACTTTTGAGTTGACTTTAAAGTTGACTTTGTCTAAAACGTAACAGAGTATAACATGTTATCGACCTTATTGTGATTTGTTTCGAGGTGGAAATTATGATTTATGTTGTTGAGGAATATATGTTGAACAGTTTGGCGATTTTGAGTAGTAAACGGATTTGGATTTGAGGTTGTTAGAAAATGGGTTTGATTAGTTAAAAGTTGATATATCAAGTTGATTAAATTATTGAAAATGTTAGTATTTTGTTATGTCAATTTGATTATGGGATTTACTCGATAGTTGAAATTGCCATTTTAATAGTTCCGTGGAAACATAAGTAGCACTCTATACTTAAGTTGTTAATTTGGTAACTAAAATGGGCTGAAAGCTCTAAATTTAATTAAGATAAGTGGTTAAATTGTTATGAGTAGTAATTGTAATTTCGGTGTTTTGATTAGACGCTTAACGTGGGAAAGGCAGCTTGACCGATTAGACGACGCTTCGACATAACCAACATGAAAGTACTTATCTCATGGGTGCCAAGACATACTTACTTTAAATTACGTGGGAACATGTCATCAGGGTATAATTATGCGAGAATAGTATACTTGTAATTTTGTGTGATTATGTGTGTTTTATTTGTGTGAGCCATGATACGACTACGTGATCGTGATTGCGGGCGCTTGAAGATTTGCTTCGAGGTAAGTAATAGCTTGAAATCTCAACTCATGTTTGTATCTCTCAAGCGGCTCACGGTATTTCAGTTCTGGTGGGCCTTGTCAACATCTTTTGGTATTTCTCGTGGCCTTGTCGCACTTTTCTATTTCGTGTCTTGTCGCACTTTTTATTTCTGTACCTTGTCGCACTTTTTATATTTCGTGGCTTTATCGGCGGTTGTGATTGATTTATGATTGCGAGATGTTTTAGCGAAAGGCTGATATTGTTTTCAGAGAAGAGTAGTTGGTTGTTGGGAGGCGCTGCTGAGTTATGCGTGACTTGAGGTTACTTGAGTATTAGGATACGAATTCTAGTCGGGATGATTAGGTTAGGTGACTCTCCTTCCTTGCAGATATGATTTACGTTGGCCTTATACTTCGGTATAAGTGCAATGGTATCTATTATCACTAAGCATGCGCATTGTCGGTTGGCCTTATACTGCATAAGGGCAAAGGTGAGATCTATTATCACTTGCTATGTGCATTGTCGGTGTTGGACTCGGTATAAGTGTAGCGTGAGATCTATTATCACTTTGCTATGTGCATTGTCGGCGTTGGCCTATACTGCATAAGTGCAAAGGAGATCATTATCACTTTGCTAAGTGTGCATTGTTTGCAAGGGCCTTTATACCGTGGCGTTGTAGTGCTGCAGATCTATTATCACTTTGCTATGTGCATTGTCGGAAGTTGGCCTTATACTTTGGTATAAGTGCACAAGTGGAGATCTATTATCACTTTGTCAGGTGCAAGTAGTTTAAGTGCTTGGCCTTATACTACGCATAAGAGCAAATATTATCGATCGTCCATTCCTCACGTAGACGGATTGGAGCATATGCGCATTAGAGGTTGGTATAGCGCGAGATACGAGATAGATGGGTTGGATGACTGTAGTTACAGCCGCCAGTAGTCTCTGTGATTTTATTCTCGGTGACAAGTTTTACTGAGACTTTGTATTATATCTTGACATTTTGTTTAAAGTTCTATGGTGTTGTATAATCCGTTATATGACTCGTTTATTAGTTATGAACATTGTGCCGATTATACTAGATGTTGCAACGCGTGAAATTTTGGTCGTAATTAGGTTTCTGCTGATTATTAAGGTTATATCCGATTTAACTCAGGATCCTAGGGTTGGTATGAATCGCTATAAATCCTTTTAAGGTGAAACGCCGAAGGGTTAATGGTTGAGATAACTTTGGAGTGAGGCATTAGGTATAAAATTATAAACCGACGCTCATGCTAATCTATGTATGATGTTGATGATATTTTGTTATATAGTGGAAAGTTGGATTCAAACGTGTTAGTATATGTTATGATCTAACCACTGACGGTTATGGTGGATAAGTTCCAGAGACTAAATGAATAATTTGGTGAGATAATTTCGCATTTTGCTATCTTTATTTAAGATATACGTTGCTCAGCTTGTATTAAGATAATAAAACGATTTTGAGGTTCTTATGATAAACATTCGTATGTCATAGGAGGTGTATGACTATAATCGAGTAGCATTTCAAGTGAACTAAAGATAATTGGCTGAGTCATTGGTGGAAATGTTGAGTTGTGGTATGTTTGAGTTGTATATTATATCGGGAGTTAGCTATACCGAAAGATAACAAATAGAGAGATATTCTTTTGTGATTAAGGCGACTTCGTAGTGTTGTTGACGGTGGGTTTATCGGTGTTAGTGGGAAGGCCATTAAGGAAAGTTTATATTGGTGGTGAGTAAAGATAGAATATAACTCTCGAGGTATATAGTCTTTAAATGTAGTGACTTCGAATTATCCTTGTTTGTATGGTAAGGTGGGTTAACTTCGATATTTGTATTCACCAACTTTCTAAATGTAATTTCTATTTTCTCATGGGCGGGCGCTTTTTATGCCTAGTGGTTATGGATGACGAAGATGTATGGCCGAGTAGCTACGCATTTCAAGGAGGTGGCGACGGTGGTCAAGACCTCAAATTATACTTTTATCTTTCTTTGGAGTTTTGTCAGACGTAATTATCGGTTGCCTCGAAGCGTAAACAAGTTGTTTGATGTTGTATTTATATATTACTAATTGTTGTAGTTTTGCTAGTTCACCCGACGGATCTAGCCAGATATTTTTATTATCACGTTAAAACGTTTCATTTTATCGTTATTCATCGCCGGGCGACTGATTATTCGTACATTTACTCTTTGCCCTAACTTCGGGAGGGCCCACTCTGGGCGGTCATATCTTTCGCCCTTATAATATTGATAAAATTCACAATTTTATTCTGAAACAAAATAATTATGACAAAAACTTTTGATCATGAATAATTTTATAATTATATTGTATTTAACAAGGAGAAATGCTTTAAAAATATCGTTGAAAACAAATTCAATAAAATCAATTTTTTTTTCGTATACTATAGAATAAAAATTAATTTATGCTTAGAATTTTCAAAAAGCATAAAAAATGATAATTAAAATTAACTGAAGCTACTAAAACATTAGAAAAATATGTGAATTGATCGATCATTAAATTTGAAAACTTTGGTAGGGAAAGAGTGTATTATTGGTTGAAATGTTTAAAATTTAAATATCGTATCCTAAGTTCCTAACTAACAAAAATGAAATTAAAGGAATGCTTCTTGAACAACATACATTTGTCACATAAAAAAGATCACCTAGAATACTCTTTCCATCTTCATTATACAACAAAAAACAAACGTGTCTCATAACAAAGCCCTGTTCTTTGCATGTAACTGTTGCATCGACACATACTCAAACCATTTCCACCCTCTGTTTTCCATTTCAATCCTCTATTTATTCCTTCAACATTTCCCAACAAAATCAAACTATCATCACAGTAAGTTCAAGTTTCTCTCATTTCTTGAAATATATGTTCCTTTTTTTTCATTGAGGAAAATACAAAAATAAAATAAGAAATGGCTATGAGTGTTGATCACCACCGTCCACAACACCTTTCTCACCATGAGACCTCCAGGAATCCTCTAGCCCACCAGGTGGTGAAAACTGCAACCGCCGTCACAGCTGGTGGCTCACTCCTTGTGGTATCAGGGCTGACTTTGGCAGCAACAGTGATTGCCCTAACAATGGCCACCCCATTGCTTGTCCTCTTCAGCCCGGTCCTCGTCCCTGCTGCACTCACCGTCTTCTTGCTTGTTACTGGTTTCTTGATTTCAGGCGGCTTTGGGGTGGCCGCCGTGAGTGTTCTGTCGTGGATTTATCGTTATGTGACCGGAAAACACCCCGTTGGAGCAGATAGCTTGGATCAGGCCAAGAATACCCTAGCGGGGAAGGCGAGGGAGATGAAGGACAAGGCAGAGCAATTCGGGCAGCATAACGTTCCGGGAGGGAACCAGTAAGTAGCTGATCGAACAGTGAATGATGGGTTGTGAAGAGATCGAACGGCCTACATTTCTATTCTGTGTGATAGATTTAATGTTGTTTAGAGGCTTCTTTCTTCATTAATGTCTCCAATGCTTGTCTGCATGTCTATTTTGTTTATGTTGATTTCAGTTACCGTGTCCTGTTTTTGATTTTGAACAATAATGAATAAAGAGGTCAGTATTTATCATTCCGTGTTTTTCTTACTTAGTCATTATAATAAAAAAGTATAATTCCACTGAAGATATATAGCTAAGCTCACATAAGAGGTAATCATTATTTTATCTTCATATGCAGAGGAGTGGTCACAGGTCTCCAAACTAGTAATAACCAAATAATCCTAATAACTAAATAATGTTGAGGAAACTGTAATGAAATAGGAGGAAACTGTAATGAAATAGGAGGAAACTTCATATGGAGTATTAAGTTTTGATAAATTTGCATTCAAATTTCCCTAAACAAATTAATAGGTGAGTTAATTAACAAATTAAAGACACGAAGTAAATAAATCAATTGGGACTGGAAAATGGGGAGTGTACACAATAATTATGTTTGCCTTTAAATTTTGGAAATTTTGCAAATCCGGGTGTATAGCTTTTGAACAAATACAGAATTAATAAATGGACAGTCTACTATTATGGCTCCATTATTGTGAAAACAAGCAATCGAAAGCTTACGGAGCTTCAGGTACCTGTGTTGAGGTTGAAGAGCTATTTCGGAGCTGCTGGTGGTGCCAATCGGCTCTGCAGGGCGACTAGAGAGGCTACAAAACCTCCTGGAAGAAAATCGGAGCCACTCTGGGGCCAATTACCTGCAGTGTGCTGCTACAGGGGCGACTAGAGAGGCCGATAGGCAATTTTTTTATGCATTTTTTAGATTTATTTGATACCAGATAATCTAGTTAAAGTAGGTTTTTTCTATACATATAGGAGTCTCTTTATTAGTTTTGTATTATAAAAAATAATGATTCTAAACAATTTCTTTAAGAGAATATTATTGAATCATCACAATAATATTGTGAGGATTTGTGATTGAGAATATTGTTATGTAAATATTATTATTCAATTCGTTTAACAATCTTCCGGTTGGGATTTTAGTGGATTTGCTAACAAAGAACAAAAAGATATCCACCACTAGAAAACAGGCAAAAGAGACGCCCGAAAAACCGCCTCCAAACCGTCTCTATTTGTTTTGAGACGGGACGGAATCACCCGACTTTTATGCGTCTCTAAATCACTACCCGTCTCCATCCCGACTCAAAACCAAGCCCGCATAATTTCGGGCTTCAACCCGACTCCAACCCGTCTCCACACAACCCCGACTCCAACCCATCTCCACACAAACCCATCTATATAACCGACTCCAACCCGTCTCACATGACCCGACTAAACCCGACCTGCACTCCACCCGACTCCAAACCGACTCCATAGAACCCGACTCCAACCCGCTCACACGTAATCTAACCCGAACCCGATTCCATATGGCCCGACTCCAAACCGACTCTATAGAACCCGACAATTAAACCCGTCTCCACCATTCGAAGACCGATGCAAAAATTCAAAGTTCCCCTCTCCATCCCGACGCCTTTCCGCATTTTAAAAAAAAAAAGCAATACGCACAATACGCAACAGGACTGCAACACCACAAAAATCCATCCAAATCATAAAAACAAATATAAAAATATCAAAAGATCCAATTTATCCAACTCATACAAATAAATATAAAAACATCAAAGATTCAACATAAAAATATAATAAGTCATGAACAAATACATATTAAACATCAAACATATTAAACATCATATTCATATATATAAACATCAAAACATTAATTCATAAACATCAAACTTATTAAACATTCTATTCATATAAAACATCAAACATTAATTTATATAAACATCAACATTCAACTCAAATTAAAAATAAAAACAAAATTACCTATTCGAAACTTGAATATAGTATTTCCTACAACAAAAAGTAACAAAATAAATTACAAATATATTCACCAAACTACATTATTAAAGATAATAACAATAATAAAAAAATGAAGAAAGAATAAGTATCTAAGCAAAATATATATATAAAATTAGAATTACCTCCTTGAATTCATTACATACAAAATAAAGAAAGTGAATAAAGTATTAATAATTACTCAGCAAAGTCACCTACAAAATAAAATCAAATTTAATGTTAGTAGACAATAAAATTATGGAAATGAAATTAATAACATAAAATAAAGAGGATATTATGTTGTGGGTTTGGAAAAAAAATTGTTGGAATGATGATAATGTGAGATATATATAGGGAAAATGAGAATCTGGAATCCTGTCTCCATCCCGTCGCCATCCCGACTCCATTTGAAAATAACTTATTTGAATTTCCCTCAATTTTGTAGGAGAGCGGGAAATATGAAGTTGAAAAACCGTCTCCATCCCGACTCTATACCGTCTCCATTCTGGAAAAAGATTGCATAAATTTATTTTAAGCCCTATCTCCATCCCGCCTCTTTCCTCGACTATATACTGATTTGGTGTGAAACACAGCTTTCTTTGCAAACCAAACTCCCTGTCATGAACACAATATCAAGAAGCAATAAATACAAAAAACACTACTACACTCATTGTACATTTCAATACGAAGTTGTAAATTACTATATGAAAAACTTGTAACTTAAAATATTTGATTATTAATTGTCTTCGGAGGGTTTATCTTCCTCATCATCATCATGAACGCTGCTCGATAGTCCGACTCGTAACCCCGAATCCATTCCATGATCGGATACCACATCGTCCTCCTCTTCAACAATAACGAAAATGCCTGGTTCAACAACGACAACATCATTGATTAAATCAATAGGAACAGGAGGAGGTTGTTGTTCTTCTTGGAAGATATCTTCAGTATTCAAAGTGGAGACATCCACATTTTACATGAAACCAATCGACTGACTTCTCGCGTTCGATTTCATTGCGACACACCACGCTTCTCTATGATCTTCATCGCATGATACATAACGTAGACAAGATACTTGTGCCCGATACTAGGATAAACGGATCATCTTTAACCTCCGCTTTTGTGTTTGATTTGAATCATTCCATTTTTCGGATGCACTTGCATCCGCTTGCTAGTGTCAAACCATAAACATTTGAAGAGGACGATAGTATAATGTGGTAACTCAAGTCGTACTAATAACTCCCAAATCTCCTCTAAGACACCATAGTAGTCAACATGATCATCATCTTGGTAGCATGAACCCTTGACACAAACACCGCTATTGTAAGTGCTCTTATTACCATCGCCCTGCCTGATATCAAAATAGTACCCGTTGATGTAGTACCCTTTATACCTTTTGATTTCTGGTGCGGGACCTAATGAAAGAATTCTCAGGTGTTCGTGGTAAGTCCATATTATTCCGTACATACTTTTGAAACCATTCGGCGAAATTATTGGTGACGTCACGATTTCTCTGTACGTCTGTCGCATCGGGATTCAACTCATCAAGCCAATCATGGTAGATCCTAAAACAAAACGTTGTACGTTTAGTTAAGTATTATATCATATAAAAATTGATTAATTGAAATGCTAAATATACACTTACTGAAGAGTTTCATGTACTTCAGGCGTATTGCATAGAATATACACATGAAGCAAATAAGAGCGTTCTTCCATTCGGTATCTATGTTTCACTACAAACGCGTTAATGCCCGGTAATGAAACAATGGCTAATGAGTTGGGTCATTCATCCGTCGTACATCGCCTCCTTGGTCGATGGTTGGTTTCAATCCCTTCCTCAAGTACATTGAACAAAAGTTTGAAACCTTCTTTGACCAAATATGCTCATATCGACCCTTCAACACGGCCTTTTGACTTACCACTTCTTCAATGCCCCTAAATATCTACAAACATTTGTGAGGTTAGTTAGATGAGTAAATATGAAATAGTATGAAAATACAATAAAGTGAAAACTCACGACTCGAAAGGGTACATCCATCTATACTGCACGAGACCTCCATTTAAAGTTTCTTCATATAAAAATGTATTTCCAGAGGTGTTCCATTACATCAAAATGAAGGGAATATCTTTCCATCTTACAAATGATCTCAAATAATAATATCAAGGTACTCCACACGCCCACATTTAGAGTTCTTGTCACATATCGCGAAGAAATAACACCACTGCGGATTGCTTCCCTGGCTGATCGCGTGAGATTTACCAAGACTACATGAGTAACCGTTGCACAATAATATGTACATCATAACTTTTAGTCCGGCTAAAGTTCACATTTGTCGCACATCTTGCAATGTTTGGAAGCGCCGCATTCATCGGGTACTGTGGTGACGGACAACCATTTCCTGAAATATTTCTGTTGCACGGGGTTCAAAGTATAAGTCGTTTTTGGTTTATGTTTCCTCCCACCAACATCCCGCATATGCAACTCTGGTCTCGAACAATGAGTCTGAATGTCGCTTCTAATCGCTCATTATCTTCGCCTTCGAACATCCATTACGTATGTAATACATTTTCACCATTGTTCTTTTTTCGTGCATGAAGTCGATGCCAGGTCCATTTTTTTATGCCGCCAATAAACTTAACTCCCAAAATATACTTTTCTTTACACCAAGCAGAAGTCAACATTATACCCCGTGATCTGGGCAACCGAGTTCATCCCAAAAAAGAACCACAAGAATCACCAAAGAGGAAGCCGGTATAGGATAGGTTACAGAGAAACCCTAAGAAGAGACAAGCCCAAGTGAAGGACTAAGTGGTAAGTGTCTCAGATGAGAAAAACGTAAGAGTGAGGCAACCTCAAGAACCCCTTTACAATGCATATGCCCCGTTGAGAACTTCGATACGAAGAATATATGCCCAAATGCAGGATAGGACATTGTTGCCGAAACCTCAAAAGTTGAGGTCCCATCCGAATAGGAGAGACCCGAAGCTTTTTTGTGAGTATCACAAAGACCATGGGCATGACACGGATGACTGCCGTGTTTTAAAAGCTGAAATAGAGAAGCTTATCCGAAGGGGGCATCTCAAGGACCCATCGTGAGAACATTCCAAGGCATTTAGAGGCTCACCCAAAGAACGATAAACCTCGTTCAAGTCCACCACGGGTCACCGGACGACTGACAACATTTCGGGGCTTGGGGAGTGAGATACTTCCAATTCTCAAAGCAAAGATGTCATGAGAGTTTTGTATAAATTAGCCTTTACGGAAATCCATTATCGACAGGAATGGATAAAATTCTTCTCGAGGAAGAATTAAGGTATCAGATACCTCACGACGAATTCTCTAATAATCAAACCAGAATTGCAAACTTTCTAGTGGCAAGAATGTTGGTGGACATGGGGGAGTTCAACAGACATTCTATATCCTAGCATATCATCCATCGATTACCCCGAAACCTCTTTAAACTAGTACGTATTAATTTTCTCGGGGTTCACAGGACATTCCATTTATCCTGTGGGGATAGCAGATTTAGACTTCACGGTGGGAGAATCCTCGAACTGTAACTATGCGGGCATCATTTACGTGAGGGACATATTGATCCTTCATATAATCGCCTTATCGCCTCTATCCGCATGTACCCCTACGGGTTATAATTTCACCACTCTATTTGAAAAATGAAGTTCCCAAACTATGGGAGGACTAGGTGAGAAGTTGGGCATCAGAAAGGGCTCGGTCTATTACCGGGGCTTGTTTGTACCACGGGGTAGTTCTCTTAAGGAGCCACCCAAACAAAAGAGACACAGAAGGGACTCTCCGGGGTCATGAAAACCACACATCCTCGAAGATCAAGACAATTCACCCCGGGAAAAGGAAAGCTCAAAGAAAGGGTCCCCTCATGAGTAACTCGAGGATGTCTCCCTTAGCTTAATAACAACCCAAGAAAAATCTTGTGGATGGGTGGACCCAATCGTTCTCATCATCATAATTTACCGATCAAACTACTCCAAAAGATACGCAAGAGGCGCTTGCACGTATCCTCGAGGACATGCCCGGTGGTTGCCAATATTGCTATATACCGACAGACAGCTGGATCCCACCCATGTGCCCTGTAAAATAGAAAGAGAGAAATCTCTCCCAAGAGAAGAACCAAAGCTATCCGAGAAGAAATAAGAAGTCAAGAGTAGTGGGCCATCCGAGAATTGCAATTGGTAAAAAAGCTAATGAAAATGGAGAATGTGCAGAGACTTCACCAACTCCTAACCAAAGCTTCGCTTCTAAAAGAATACCCGAGTCGATACTCTCCGCCCACTACGATGAATGACCTTGAATACGCTGCGCGACTCTCGCCAAAATGAGGGCAGCCCCCAGGTAGCCGGGCCTTAAATGACTCCGGCATCGTGGTCCAACTATCAATGGAGTCGGGGAGCCTTCAAGGATTAAGTAGTTAACTCCTCGAGTTGGGGGCAAATGGTACGAATACTCCCCACTAGTTCTATGGCCTTACGTAACTACCCCGCTGAAACGCTATGGGAGAAACCTCCTTATTAGGTTAGTGTTTCGTGACGTAGGCCGTGTTGCCGTGAGAAGTCCTGTTGATTAAGAAAGAATGGGAAGTATATGCAGAGAGTGCCTCAAATTCACTAATGAGTTGGGTGGACAAAGCTTTATACTCACGCAGGTGTACAAACAAATGATGGCACGCTTGTACAACCGAAGGGGTCGAGTTCGCCATTTAGGAAGGAGATCTATGCTTTCTTTAAAACTAGCAAAACCTAAAGCAAGAATAAGGATTGGGAACTTCGAGAACACAAATTTACGTATTCCCGGTCGAGACTGGTCGCGGCTAAGTAGTATAATGAATAAGAACGAGTATCGCCTCACATATTCCAATATACTAAGTACTAGGTTCTTTCTTTAATCCTTAATTAACTAATAATAATTAAAGAGTAAATTTAAATCTAGACTACTCAACTAATTTGACCAAGCAATTAAATTAGCTAATACTAAACGAATAAGTACAAAAGTGAATCTTACTTAATATTCAACGTATAGTCGACACACGTATTTATCGGATCGCCGTATTCACTACCTAGTAGTTACTTATTAGTTCATAACAAAGTATTCCTATACGATTGATATTACTTCGTATAACAACAATTAAATCTCCTAAGAAACTAACTATATCTCTACGATAACTTAAAATGAGATCTTCTTAATAACATATGCTTATTAAATTGCACAATTTATTAATACCTATATCTTTATGGTAATTGAAACATGTGTTCCGATTATTAATTCGTAAGGACAAGCCTATTTCAAAGTTAATTAATCATCATTTATATGAACGACTTAATATCGATATCAAGATATTAAATACTAATTATTGCACGAATTATGAAACTAGAATTAAATTAACTCAAGAAAATCAAATCATCCGATCCAACTACATCATGGTCCTGACTAATAATAAAATTAGTTCATAATAAAAGACATAAATAAATAGATGAAATTAATGGCATTCATCCTTAACAATAATATCTTGAATTAAATTATTCGAACCAATTAAAAGTAATCAACTCCAACTTCTCGCATTGGTGTACAATATGTAATTAACTTCAATTGTTTCTCACAAATTCTCCATGGCGCGCCAAAATCTCCAACAAAGACGATGACTTCTTTTCTAGAAATTCCGAGATCTCTTTACTCTAACTCCTCCTTTATAGGCTGCCATAACCTAATATTAATGGGGCCGATCACTTATTCTTGATCATGACTCATGTAAATTTTAGTGGACCGCTTCATATTCTTCAATTCAAAGCCCTCGATTCCTTCACGTTAACCCATAATTGCTCAAACTCAAATAAAATCCAAAACAAGTGCAAATTATATCGATTAAGGTAAAATAACATCGCCTAATACGCAATTGTGGCCTCAAACACTATATAATAAACACTTATCAAAACCCGAGTAGATTATATTACTGTGGTCCCCAAGAAGTTCACAATTTAAGAATTCAAGATAATTAATGAAAACTATCAAAACTAATCCCCAAAGGGAGGATGGTATCATGATAGGGGGCAAAGTATTATCACAAAATAGAATATACAAGTCAAAAGAAAAAGATAAAAGAAAAGAGAAAAGTGATGAAAAGATATAA
Organism: Lithospermum erythrorhizon; assembly: GCA_019722365.1. Classification (NCBI taxonomy): domain Eukaryota; kingdom Viridiplantae; phylum Streptophyta; class Magnoliopsida; order Boraginales; family Boraginaceae; genus Lithospermum; species Lithospermum erythrorhizon. The sequence continues at coordinate 10,426 of JADFUC010002434.1, read as the reverse complement.
GAGAAAAGATAAGAAAAATTTGCAAAAATAGGAAAAGTGCATAACCATTACTAATCAAAAGAGTATTACACAGTAATGGCACCTACACCTGCTGTAAAGCCCGACAATATTGACCAAATGTTCGCAAAATATAAAAAATAGACTAGAGAGGTTACGATCATCACCACCACAATCACCTCCTATCTTCCTCGAGGCCATATCATCGCCCGAGCATCATCACTCTTTCTCTTCGCCATCACCAAAGGTACCACATATTCTTCCCGAAGTGCTCCCCTAAGAACTTAGGAAACGTGGACTGAACACTAAGAAATTCTTCATAGACTTTGAGGTTGTAGGTCTTTATGATAGAGATGGTGTTGTTAGTGAGAAGATCCGTGAAGTTTTGACCCTCCTTGAATCTTTCTATAACAACTTCGTGAGGAGGCCTCTGCATAATCGCTGGCTCATAACTCGCTTTTATGAAATAACTAATAACTGCGAGGAGTCCAGCTTGAGCCTCGATCCTCGGGACCGGCTGCTCAGATTCTTGCAAAGAACTCTTTAAAAATAGTTATGTTAATCTCATGCTTACGTGAGCATCATATTTGGAATTTGTCGAGTCCATTGTAAACAAATAAGGTCCTCGTGTTTCCTTCAAGGTCCTCATGTGACCCAAGCTTCATCCTCTCCCTTAAAAACCTCAGAGAGAGATCGCTTCTCCAAGGAAGCCTTCGCCTTTTGTGAGTTCACCCGAGATTCTTCCGATTCTTCCATTTTAAGAATAATCCGTGGGTAGCACCTCGTGACCTATAGAGGTAAATAAATCTCGTATATAAATAATAAAAGAAAAGAAGTCGGAAATTTAAAATTGAAGAAGGAAGAGAGAAATACCTTAAATGAAAATGAGAGAAGGCATCGTGGAAGCCTCTAAGGAATAGAGTATCCCATAATGCCTTCCATGTCCCCATTCAAAGATACGCCTTTTTTTAACAAAATGGGAAGCGTTGGGGCTCTTCTTCGAAACCGCCTTCCTCCAGAATGCTTGAGCACCCAAGGAAGGAAGTAAAGAACCCTCGAGAAGTCACAACCGTAGCCTCGAAGAAGCCATGAGGGTAATCGGAAATGCATTCCGATTCGAGAACCATATCCAAGCGTCGGGGTAAGGTCGAAAAATGGTGATGGTATGTGAGGAAGTAGAACATGAGAAGGGGGATCGAAGGTTTCGTTATTACCTCAAGAATAACAACAAGGGTATCTTCGGAATGGCATTCTGGAGGCCTTCCGAGATTTCTGAGGTCAAGCAATGGGGAGCACCCAATAGCTCTCTCGAAACAACAACACTCGTCCTCTTGAAATCCGAGCCAAGGATCTTTTACCGTTGTCACGACCTTAAAATTCAACGACAAGATCCCCCCTGAAAGAAAAGAGAAACTAGAGAACGGAGAAATATAATCAACTAAGAAAAGGGAAACTCCGAGTTAGACATGACTTTACTAATAGTAGTGCTGAAACTCAAGTGGCACCTTGCTCAACACCTTAATCAAACGCCCGATCACAAAAAAGACCTCGTGAGGAAAGCCGGTTCTCAACTTTTCCACCTCTTCGAGTCTTGAAGAATCTCGAATAGAGCGCCGAGGCTGATAGAGACCAATGGTGTCGGACCTCGCAAGACTAAAACCCTCACATTAAAAAACCATAACTTAAACCAACGGCTGGGTTCCACTTTATCCACCTTCTTTATATATATGAAGTTATAAGAAGGGAAGCCACTTGGAAATATGCCAAGGGACCCTTTGTATCACATTGCACATCACACTAAACCTCGCTATATTGGGGGATGACCCCAATGTAAAGGCACTTACTGAAAAATCCAAGCACACCAACTGCTGTAAACGGAATTAATTGACCCGAGCACGCATCCAGGTCACTAACACCCCTACAATAAACTCCCACACAAGGAATCGAGACCATAATTAAAAGACTCGAAAATAAAGCAAAGAGTCTCTGGAGAGTAGACGGTACTCTTCGCATTCTCCTTCCGGGAGCTTGGCCTTTTGAGGGACATCTACTTTCTCCTCTAAGGGATACGGGCTCATCTGGCCAGAACCTAATACTACGACCGGGCGAAGTTGATAATCGGTGATCAACCGGTACCGCCTTCACTTTCACCTCCCAAGCAGGGGGCTCTTTGATAGATTTCCTCGGCGTTGGGCAATGTGCCATGGAGCATGTGGTCACATAATAAAACAAAGTGGGTTGCACATCTAAAGGGCCTTGGAATCATCCAAGCCCGAGAAGTAGAAGTGATGAAGGGCTTCAGAACTATCCCTAAAAAAAAGACCACAAAACTTTGGGTGTCTCTTCCATAGCCGGAATGGCCGATGAGAAGTTTCTAAAGTAGGAGCGTGTATGGCGGCGTGGCTTCAATGTTTACGTAATCCTGGAATCATACATCTGACAGAATAATATACATGAGATGATGTCTATAAAATGCATTTTATCATTGAAGTTATATACACCGCCTACTGGCAAATTCTCTACCAAACATACCAATGGTTCCCTAAAGAGTGGCGGAGGGACTTGAGGGTTCCCCAAGAAGGATTGCTGCTTGATTCTGCCATGATAAGGAATAAAGAGACGAAAGTTATGTAGAAAATGGGAGTGTTTTCTTTAGAGAAGAATGAGCCAAATTCAAGAATGATGTTGAAGAAATAAAGAAAGGGCTTACCTTTTATACAACCGAGAAAAGGACCTTTGATATTCCTTGACCATAAAGAAGGCACTAGGCGGTTGGTGAGGAATTTTAACCCCTCATATTCCAGTACCATTTGAAAAATGGAGGTAGGATACCTTTAAGCTGTGCGGGCAATTGATATGGATATTAAATAGGCTCCATCTTATTGGACCCATTTGACCCATTTAGAAGATCCAATCCAGAAGAGAGGCTTTTAAGCCCATCTACATAGTCACATTAGGTCTTAAGATGGTGACACTTGTCTGCATCTTAAGGCACCAAAACTCTCAAGTATTTCCTATAAATACCATGTCAAACCATCATTTGGAGTGTAATAACCAAATTGGTATTCGTCTCAAATAGCTCTCTCAACACACCCGAACTAACTTAAACATCGGAGTGGCTACGATCGACTTCGGTCGTGGTCTATGTACAACAACCCCCGGGTTTCATCACAGAGACAATATGGAACACGGAGCAACTTCACAACCCGAAGTAACAACTCGGGCCAAAGAGTGGGTGTCAGAACAACCACCTCTACGAATCCCACTCAAGATATTCCGAGGCCCAACCAAAGGATCCGGCCCGACCCAGAGAGGAGAGCAACTACTTCAGAGTGACTCGTGACACCAACCCAAAAGCAAGTTGGTAAGTCCAAGGACGAAGGCTCAAGGCATTCTTTTTCTCTAGGAGACCTCAAGAAAGAACAAATCTAACATCTACTAGAATGTAAGTATTTAGCGAACTATAATTATCATGGGAAATGTCTCCACACCAAAAGGTTAATAAAATTGAGAAGGAATAGGAACTAGAAATGTTTTTAGATGGGGGAGTGGAATTTTATAATATCAGTATAAGATTTGATCAGAGTCCTTAAAAATAAGTAAAGGCATCGATTACGGGACTCAAAGTATTATCAATAAGGTCTCAAGTTTTATATTTGTTGAAGATTGGATGATAATAATGCAGCAAAGGTAAGCTTCAAGGTTGGAAGATTTAGTAGAATTTGGAAATAATAGTATTTGTTTACGAAAAATAGACACTGACATTAATATAACAAGAAAAATAGATACATAATTCACCACTTTTCTTACTGAATAATGAAATAGAAAGTAAAAATATGTTAGAACACACCGTTACACTACCATTGATAATAGTTGGACACGAACAAAATAGAACAAACCAAATATTAAGATACGACACAAGAACACTTGAACACAAATTACGATAAGGCCGATGCAGATACAATTGAAAGTAAAACACCACAAGATGGTAACTCATTTGGGCAACATGCATTTATGTCTGGGGCAACCCGCCCAATGAAGTAATCCACTATCATAATAAGAATTACAAATATGTCTTATTTCCCTCGAACGCCCTATTCTACGCCTATCAAGATGTATAAGTCCGTGCCCCCCGACTTTGCTACACCTAACCTCCACAACACACTACTATCCCTAGTATGTATTTTCTAACGTATTAAACAACTAAAAGCAAGACCGTCAGAACGAGGTATTAACAAATAGTTGTACATACTAAAGGACTCTTTATAGAACAACTTCTGCATTCAAATTTACAATAAAGATAAAATCTCTCAAGCTCTTTTCCTCATAAAATTATGTAACTCTATTATTTTCGTCAAGTTCCAGTTCACAAGCGAGCCTTTATATAGTGTAGGCACAAACAAGTTTATGGTAATAACTTCCATAAATAAAACCTTCCATAATTTCTTTGATACTTTCCTTGTCCCATAACCAACCAAATCTACACTTTTATGCTCGGGGGTACACTAAGTCATTACCATATTATGTGACTAAATATCTCTTCCAATTATTACCAAATTCAAGAAAATCTCGAAAAATATTCAAGACTATATTCCGACAAGAACGAATTGTTGCAACCAACTGCTTCGACATACTTGTTCCAACACTTAGTCACTGCTCACGCTTTTGCCTATCAACAAAATTGCCAACCAATAAAAACACTAACAAACTCCCCTTTGGCTAATATTTTCAGAGGCAAAACACATACTCCCCCTTAATCACATTCTCCCTTTTTGCCTCAAAAGTCAATCTAAATAGACGACAAAGGATGCATTTTTGACCATTAGCATCACACGAAGTTCTTAACACTAGTAGAACCTCCAGCTCAATTCATTGGCTCCACATGTCAAGTTCATCATTAACATATACATCCGGACAGACAAATATCGCTTCAAATTTCTTTCACTTAAGATCCCTCTTGATCCTCTACACTTTAGCAACACAAGAATTACCTAGATAATCGCTCTGATCTTCCATTCCTTCGTTGAGCCACACGAAAATTATCACTTTTTGGATCCTCCATTCCTTAGACCCACCTCAATCTCTTAATCTTTGAATATGGGGAATAAATTTAGAATCGAAGATGAATCGTACTCATTTTGACAATGCCCTACCATAGAGCTTGTAACAATATGGTCTTATGTGGCCCTTCTTTCCACAATGATGACAAACCCATTTCTTCTTCTTTTTATTCTTGAGTTGTGCTTTAACATGGGACTGACCAGCTGTTAGACCAGATGTCGGTAACACTTGGTTTGACAAATGGGATTCAAGTAGTTTTGCAATTAACAAACTTAGATTCTTTAGCACATTCTCTAGCAACATATCCTACACCTGTATGGTCATTTGGAGACTGACCAAGAGAAAGAATTTCATCCAACTTAGAAGTCCCAGAATTGAGCATACACACAGATTTTCTCATAGATTTCAATTCATTGGATAATCTCTCAACATTCTCCTTTAATTCAGAGTTGATATTTAACATCTTATTGTTTTCATCAATAAGAGTTCTATTTTCCCTCTTTTGTACCTTCTCGACACCTAATTTGGTACAATAGTCAACAATTATTTGTACTACTCCAACTAATCTTCTTAATAGTCATTTTTCATCATCACTACTTCACCTCTTCACGCTCTCATACAAGGAGATTCATCGCTTTGATTTGAATGCAACAAACTTCGCAATGCGGTTCTGTGTTTCTTGCTCTTTCAAGACTCAAGTTGGCATAACACTTCTTTTCTAGAAGATTTGAAACGGTCATGAACATCACCATAACCTTCACATTCATGATATTGATCTCGCAGATTGTCATCCAATCCATTTTTCAAAGATTGTCTCGGCCGGTACCAATCAGTTGGACAACCGTTATTGACTTCTCGTTTGACAAGAGCTACTGCATTTTACAACTTGATCACGTTAGACATTTCAAATGTAATAAGAGAACCAAATACCTCATCAACCTCATGATTGAGATGTCATTCGCCTCTTTCTATGGCAACCACTCGGGAGTCAATCTCGGGAAGAGATTTTGAAAGATCTTTCCGACAATCTTTCTTCGCATCTTCAAGATCATAGAATTCATTTGGATATATCATTAAGCTCGAGCACAAATTGAATGACATTCATCTTTCATTCATTTCGATTCTCAAATTTGGTGTTGAGAAGTTGGTGGCGACACATACGAACCTTATGAGTTCTTTTTAAATACGCATGCAAGCAGCCTAGGCTTCTTTTGCACCGACACATGTTCTGGATAAGTATATCATTTATGTTCACACAACCATGTATTGCATCAAGCCGCCTTCAATTTTCCATCGAGCTCAATGCCTCACATCCAATCCATCTAAGGTTTCTCAATCAAGGTGCCGTAAAGTCCGTTATGGAGAGTCCAACAGATAAAAACAGATTTCCATGTTTTGATATTCATGGATCTCAAGTAAGCAACCATCCTACTCTTCCAATATGCATAATTTGACCCATCAAGTTGTGGGGGATGACTTTTTGTACTTCCTTCCATCTCACACACAAATTACAATGATCTCACTCTGTATGTCGAGTGCCCGCTCTGATACCAATTGAAAGTTTAATTCGCTGTGAAATAGGAAGTAAAAAGATCTCGGCTGAACACACTGCTGTAATTACCGCTGATAACAGCTTGGACAATTTAATAGAAATGTAACGTAAAACTAAGTGTTAAGATAATGACGCACTTGGACACAACAAGATATACGACAGAGATATAATGAGCATCGGAAGTAAAACACCACAAGATGGTAACTCAGGTTCAAGGCAACATGCACCCACGCTTGTGGGCAACTCCGCCTAATAAAAGAATCCACTATGATAATAAGAATTAACAAATAAGGTCTTATCTTCTCGAACGCCTCTATTCTACTCTTATTGAGATGTATAAGTCCGTGCTCCCCCGACTTTTGCTACACCTATCCTCCACAACACACTACTATCTCTAGTATGTGTTTTTTACGTGATAAACAACTAAAAGCAAGACCGGCTGTGAAAGAGGTGTTAACAACAGCTTGTACATACTAAAGGAGTTTTATAGAACAACTCCGTACATTCAGCCTACAATAAAAGATACAATCTCTCAAACTCTTTTCCTCACAAAATAATGCAGAACTCTCTATTATTTTCGATTAAGTCTAGGTCTGCAAGTGAGGCCTTTATATAGCGTAGTGACAAACCATTTATGGTAATAACTTCCATAAACAAACTTCTTCCGTAATTGCTTTGATACTTTTCTCTTGTCCTATGTAAACAACCACAAATCTACACTTTTATGCTCGAGGTACACTCCAAGTCATTAACATATTAGACGAAAATATCTCTTCCACTATTACCAAATTCAAGAAAATCTCGAAATATTCAGCATTCATATTCGACAAGAACGAATTGTCAGAACTAACCGTTTTCGACACTATTCCAACACTGTCACTCTTCACAGCTTTGCCTATCAACAAAATTGCCCACCAATAAAACACTAACAAACTCCCCCTTGGCTAATATTTTTGTAGAAAACACATACTCCCCTTAATCATATCTTCCCCTTTTTGCCTTCAAAAAGTCAATCCAAATAGACGACAAAGGATGAATTTTAATTCATTAGTATCGCACGAAGTTCTTAACACACTAGTAGAACCTCCGCCCCGACTATTAGCTCCACATATGTCACGCTCATCATTAAATATGTAATGCCCGGGGACATAGACAACATCGACTTCAGCCTTCTCTTTCACGAAGCATCCTCTTGATCCTCCACACTTTAGCAAATACGTTAATTACCTCGATAATCAGTTTCTGATCTTCCATTCCTTCGCTGAGCTACACTAAATTATCACTTTTGGATCCTCCATTCCTAGGGATGAGCACTTCAATTTTGAATATGGGGAATAATTTAGAATCTAGAACATGAGAAATCAGAGCATGCCGATGAATGCTCCTACCATGTAGCCAGAACAAGATGGTGGTCTTACGTGGCCCTTCTTTCCACAATGATGACAAATCCATTTCTTTTTCTTTTAGTTCTTGAGTTGTGCTTTAAATACGGGACTCCACTCAAATTGCTAGAAACTAAACTCTTCGATCCGTTATCGACCATCGTTGAGCTGCTTTCCGCCAAGCAAGAACCAGCCTTGTTTCACAGAACTCTCATTTGGAGCAAGGCGATCAACGCCGACTTGAGGAGCAGGATCCCAAGACTAAAACCGACCAAATCATCATCACACCACAGCGAGACTTGCATTAAGAAAGTCACCACCCACACATTTTCTTCAATTAGCGCCATGGAAACAAATGACAAGAACGCTGTAAACCTACAAGAAAACGTATGGCCTCAACTCCGGATGATCCCCATGATGAGCCGCGTACCTCACCCTATATCCCCAAAGCTCCGCCTGCCAACCTACGTACTGTGACCATGCCCGAGGCGGGTAATTCAGATCCACCGTAGATGGCCGGGATAATCCACGAGATGACGGGGACCATCATCAGCAGACGCAGCGCCTTCAGAGTAGTTCCCCAACTAAGGAGGGAGAATCCTATGGAGTGTGGTCAGTCTGCCTCAAGTGGTGGAAGCGGGAGGAAACCTACTCTACACTCCCCGCATGGAGAGTGAAATGAGCCGCAACGAGGCAAAGAAGTCGCCATGACGCCAAGATCCTGCTAAGCAAATAAGCTGCTCTTCCCCGACGCAACGTAGCCCTACAACGGCAAGTTTCGGGAAGATCTCTTTGCACGAAGTTCCCGGACGCATTTGGTGCGCGGACCAACACAGTAGCTAGCGGGTTGGCCTATTTCGCCCGATATAAGGATCGCCATCATGCCGGCAGGTCAAGCTCCCTCAAGGCTACTTTCAAGTTCACGAGGAAAACGGATCCCGAGGAACACATTTAGGTATTCCAATACCCAGATGTGTTTTCACCAAATGGACAAATAGTGGTTTATTTGTGGCTTCCCGGCCAAATAGCTGCATCTACGCTAAAGTGGTTCAACCGATTTCCGTAGAGGTTCATTACATCCTTCGAGGAACTTAAGAATCGATTCACTAACCTATTCAGCGGATTCGTAGGGATAAGGTTGAGCACTTCGATGACCTCGCCAGCCAGGAGACCGAAAACGGAGTTCAACCTAATACTTGGGGTAACTTAAAATTGGCGGAGATTGCCTTGTGGAGGTCTTGCGAAGCAGCAACTAAGAAATCACCTCAAGAGGCGTACCCCTGTGACTTAGAAGAGTCAATGAGCAAGCTTACAAATACATTTGATCGGTGAGGCGACGTAGGCCGAGAAGCGGCGCGAGGAGTCATTCGTGACGGTCATCTGGGTGATCGAGCCCCAGCCCAAAAAGACGAAGTCACTTTAGACAGGATTCGGGCGCTGCGGACAGGCGCACTCCCGCATGCACTGCCGGTAGGGAGGCTCTTTTCGCTTCCGTGGTGATCCGAGGTAGAGGAATTAGGTGAAGGAAGTGGATGATCAAGTATTTAACTTTCAAGACCTCAAATTTAGAATGTGTTCCCTGAAATCGGTGATGCTCGGGTCGTTGCTTCACGAATTACCTCGGAGGAAGACCTCTTTAGACCAAGAGAGGGATATGAGTAAGTTCTGATACATTCACAAGGATTACGGGCATGAAACACCACTACCTACGATTGAATGAAGACATCCACAAGGAGACCAAGAGTGTGAATCAAATGCACGATTGTGGACAGTCAGATCCTCGTATGGTCCGTAGGGCAGTTCTTCCTAGTCTTCTCGATTTGTCCTTCTCCCTGAAGGACTTCGAGGGAATTGTAGTCTCGCATTTAGGATCCTCCTCGTCATCACTCCCGCATAGCCTACTCGAGGCAGAAAGATGTCAGGACACAGTGAGCCTGTGGACATCCTCTTCTTGGCGTATCTAAAGCTGCGGAACGAAGCCCACAAAGGTGACGTAATCGGTTCCATTGGTGGGGTTCACCGATGCGTAAGTCTTGGGAGTTTCAAACCTCACGGTTAAGATAGCAAGCATCCGCAGCAGACACGAGAACGGTGGAGTTCACTATCGATACGGTAGATGGGGCCTACAATTACATAATAGGCCGGCCGGGCGTTGTCATAATTTGAGGCGGTGGTAGTTCCTCATTTATCTAGAGTTTAAGCCCCAGTATAGGACCAAGAGATGCAAGTGGAGCCAAGGCGCGCCTAACTCAAGAAGGCTAGCCTCGACCTCAACGTGCTGGGCCACAACTGAGAGCTCTTGTTTCCCTAATTTGGCCGCCAACGTGGTACCGGTCCCAAAACCTAATGGGACCTAGCTGTCAGGTACGGATTTCTCAAGCATCAACAAGGCCCGCCCAAAAGATTAGCAATACGTAACTGAACGAAGTACGAG
>JADFUC010001134.1:0-21702 GCA_019722365.1 Lithospermum erythrorhizon | reverse complement strand
TGAATTATGGAAAGTCAACTAAAGTCAAACATGTCAAAACCCAAGAAATATCTCAAGTTACTGGAATTTCTACCTTAACCTCGAAGAGAATGATTGCAGAAAGATATTCTACAAACGATCTTGAAGCCTGAGCGACAATCGGGTTATAGTAAACGGAAGAAAAAATTTTCAAGGGGAGTGGAAAGCAATATCAAGCAACAGGAAGAGAAGAAGATGAGATTTGGCTCTCTACATGACGCTATTGATAAGTATGGATAGATATTAAAAACTCGAGTCCTGCCGGCTTGCTAATTTCTCCTCCGCTTTTATCGCACTTAAATCTCAACGAACCTGATTCCAAAGATAAAATTTCCATAGCAAAAAAACTACTAAATTATAAATGTAATTCGGCTCAAATAATTTACGAAATAATATTATCATCGAAATTATTTATACCATTCCCTGTCCCACCGACCGAAAAATTTAAATTTTTTTTTTTTTTTTTTTTTAACGAAGCGGAGTTATTACAATGTCATCAGTGTACATAATCGAAGGTATTAGATTGACCATCTATTATAGAATTACACTTATTGTATGTATAAGATCTTCACAAAAGATAAAGAGCGGAATGAATATACCTGAATGCACCAAGTTCTCCTTAATAGACACCACCCGGCTAAGCTCTAACCTTCTACCATATTAGGAATATTATGACAATTATTACGATTAAGCACGCCTAATGGAAAGAGATACGACGTTATGAATAAATCATACTCCAATACGACTTAAGTGTCATCCGAAAGCGAAATAGAATCGAATACACGAGTCGCAAGATATAACTCACTCTATTTACCTTCTAGACATGCGACACTGGCAAGGAAATGAGCCCATTAACGAACACATAGTCATAAATGAATCAAAAACTTTGGTTTCACCCAAGTCGAATGTATTCAATAAGCTACTCATTTCTATTTCAACCTCATTCGTTATTGATATCCACATGTCAAATACGTGGTGCTTAAGTCAGTGATCCAAAGAATGTTCCTGGCACGACAACAAGGATGACGGATACTTGACATTGTTATCAGAACTTCACATCTCAAACGAACGAAAAATGGTTATATTATCAAGATCCATTGCAAACTCGAGGTACAAGATAACGGAGTTAGAATCTTCATCTTGATATATCGATTGAAATCAAAAAGTGGTCAAGAGTAAAGATGAACTCGAAGTCAGAGGTTATGAGGAGGACAACTACACACAATGCCTTATATATCAATAGTGAAGAATTCTATTACAACCTTGGTATAATAGTAATTTGATTCTTGCACATCTATAAGCCCAATTATTATATATGTAACATACGATATATATTAATAACAAACATAAGCTTATTTATATTCTATTGTTGTTATACGTGTCATGGCTTAAAGTGAATACAATCTATGATATATTAAACTCTATAATAGACAGATTCTCTTATTGACAAGACAACTCTCTCAGCAGGTCCGTTCTACTAGAAGTGACTCACGTGATTTGAGCCGTCGAATCATTTCATACGGTAATATTTATTCACTCAGATGTCACAGATCATTTGTTGTACATCACTCTATTCATTTATTACAACACGATTCCACAATAGGAATTGCGGGAGTTTTACTAAAAGTATTTGTGATGGCTCGGGGAATACACTTTGTAGTATTCAAGAGAATAAGGTAATTATAGTTCTATGAATGGGATCACTATCGATTCTACCTGAACCGACGTGGTATCAGCTGCATGTAGTGTGGCTGTCCCATAAGAGATGCACTATTACCAAGCAATTCATGAATGTATCGAAGCTCGATATACTGTAAGTAAATTAAAGAATGTGCATTTGATCGATAGGCATGCTTTAACATACTTTAGCTGGCACAGAACCCCGCCCGATAATAACTGCAGGTTGCCAATCGGCCACAAAATCTCGGTATAGTTACTGTAAATACCAAACGAGGTTTTGTCTCATATAATTTAACTCAGTGGGTATTTATGAAATTGACCAGATGAAGTCCACGCTTTCAAAGCAAAGCTCAGGAAAAGCGTTTAAAACTACTTTTGCACATACTACGCTGCGGATCATACCATGATAACTTCATCATCGATTCCATGGTCGGTATAATTTGTTAGATGGATGTAAAAGTCTACTATAAGTAGTATCAAGATATGATTGTGATCACAATTTTCACTTTTTCTTTTGTGATTGAACTGGCTCGATTCTCGAGATCGAAGAAACCGAACGATTTATAGGTTCAAGCTAGTTCATTTATTTTCTAGAATAAGTTGGGCAATTAATTGAACAAAGTAATTTTGTTTACATAATCTAATTGTTAACTACATTATATGAATGCATAATTATCTATAGTCATTTATTATTTGCCAGCCACTGAAATAATAAATCCCAAAGTGTCTATAATTTCTAGAGAGTAAATCCCATAAGCGCTGACAACTCTTCAAGTCTAAACATGATAGCCATGCTCTTAGTCAAACGCCGATGGTTTTGGGGCACCAGTACTGATGAATCTCAACATATGGATTTGATCGATGATCATTTTACTGGATCATAAAGAGTTTGTAAGTTTAATCACTCCATGGGTCAGCTTTGCATAACTGATTTAGATCACAGAAAATCATATAAGATATGGTATATCCGTGTCCTATGATATTTTTTTTTTTTGGTTAGACCTGTTAAGTTTAGCAATTTAGACATGCGTATATAACTATCTGTTATATAAGCTCAAGCTAATTATGTCAAATGTCCGCTTTAAACGGGATCATAAAGGCATACGTTAGGTTACAATTGTATAGCAAGAGATGCTGATATATTGTAGGATGATCCATCCTGATATACAAGGCATATCTTAGGCCTCTTTAATGAGTTTGGTGATCGACGTTTAAGGGACACCATTAAAGATTCTAGTCACTAAATGAAAGAAGAAAGTCATGCTGCTTCATGACACACTTCTATGGTTAACAGACTAAAGATCGTGATAAAAGGAATTGTAAATTAATCACCAAGTGGCAAGCTGGAGTGTGAAATCGTAGTATATTTGATTTCTATAATTTATGTCTGTCATGACAATTGTTGTAACAATTCATTTACTAGCTTAGTTAAAACGAGATTACATAAACGAATGCTCAACTATAGTAATTGTATTTACTAGTCGTGTTTTCATGATAATAAAAGTGGATTATGAAATATTGCTAGATCTTATCATATAATCATATAATAATATTAACAGATCAATTATATTATTATATGGTTGCTATTATTCTGAGCCCAAAAGGTCACACAAATAGGAGCGATATTGAAATCTTATTTCATGTAAGGAAATTAAATCATGATTGTTAAATCGGGAGTTAATAAAAAATCAACTAGTATACTCCAATCGGTAGTTTTACATTTACGTTTAACAAGAGAAGCCTGATCAGTAACTTGTTAGTTACTCACTCAAGTGACATTCAATTAGCAATCCGCTTAACGAGTTGCTCAGTGAAAGGAACGAAGCCGAGCTATTCGGTGAAATAGGAAGGGCTATATAAGGAAAGAGAAAAGATTTAAAGCATCTAATAAATCATCTTTTCTCCCCTCTCTATGTGAAAATCAGCCGTTTTTGACTTGATTTTGCTCTCCAATTGCAGGATTCTAGCAACCCACTATGTATTCAACTCAGCCTCACGTGACTAATCAAGGCACCTCCTTGAGGTGCTAAGGAATCGAAACGAGGCTCTCTGAGATAAAGTTGATAATATCCGCCGCCAGACAAAGATCACCCGCCCAGTCGGCCGCCTGAAAGTCATTAAAACTGAACACCAGAGTCACCAAACCGACGGACGACTCAACTTAAAACACACCAAGCTTCATCCAAAAAAAAATGTGATCAAAATTAAGTTTCCCAAATCAAAGAGTTTTAAAATTTAATCCATCACCGACATCGAAACGACAACCCATAAATATATACACAACATATCCCAAAATAAAGTAATGCTGCCAGTGCTAAAAGATGATACATATCAGATCCTGAATACAAATGACAACAATCAAACATTGGACAACACATCAAAATCACCGCGAGATCTCTTCACAATTGACGCTCACCTAGCCACTGAACAAACTCTCAAAACGCCTCGCTCAATCGCTTCCTATCAACCTCGGGTACAAATGAAATGCCGCCTAATACGGTGCGTAGTTTCGCAGCTGTTTAAACATAATATTAGTGAACTTACCATACGAACCAGTCAATCAATAATATAATAGTCAAATATGAATAAAATACATATATCCTAGACTACCTAAAAGGTCATACAAACATAATCTCACAGAAAACTCGCAAGACATAATACATGAAGATAATAGAAGTTCCTCAACAAAGCACACAATTCCGTAAAAGAAATCAATAGACTAACAACGACTAAAACCTAGTCATCAAACTCCTATCTCATATCCCCACCCAGATACCAACCTCTAGCGCATATACTCAACTGGCCTACCAGAATGGACTAATCAATAATCATCTCACACTTATACTGCTAAAGATAAGGCCAAAAACCGCACTTATACACAAAAGTATATACACCGCACTTATACACAAGGTATACATCTAATTCTCATACACTGGGCACAAGGCACACCGCTTCTATAATAATTCATAAGGCCAATCGCTTCTTATATACACTCAAGATAAGTGCACACCGCTAGCTATACACTGCTATGGCACACCGCATCAGACACTAAGTATAAGGCACACCGCATTCTATACACCAAGTATAAGGCACATATCGTCAGATATCCCGGCAAGGAAGGAGAGTCACCTAACCCCTAATCATCCCAACATAGTCAAATCCTCGATACTCAAGTCATTCTCAAGTCATCGAAGTAACTCTTACCATCACTTCAATAACCAACTACTCTTACCCCAAACAAATATCCAAGCACACGCCTAAAATATCTCACAATCAGAAGCCAAACACACCGCCGACAACGCCTAATAAATCATAAGTCACAAGGCCAAAGAATCATAAATATAAGTCGAGTTCAAACAATCTAATATAATCACATAATCATATGAATACCATATGTATGTCATTCCTCGTGTAATCATAACACAATAACATGTATATCATTCTCACATAATCATATCATAATAACATGTTCACCCAATTTAAAGTAGCAATAAGTAACACCATGAGATAGTACTACTCTCATAATACCGCAAAACCTTCATGAAAGACAATCAAGGTAACCGGCTCTTTTCCACGATCAACGCCTAAATAACACCTAAAGTATAATCAAGACCTACTACTATACCGGCATTCTGTAAGATACATAACCAACTCTAGGAACTATCTCTAAATAGATTTCATAAACTATCAATTATAATCCCAATGAACCCACCCATTCCCCCCAATTCCATCTTATCACTTTCATTACAAATCGATTTATAAGTCACTTCTGGGGCTAATCGGTGTCTATAATTAACACCCATACTCCAAATATCAATTATAACTCAACTCTAATTAACACTTTTTCGATATAACTTTTGTCTACTTTTAAATCACCAATTTAATATCACAATAATCTCCAAATATAACTCTCTTTATGAAGTCTTAGAAAATATCAACCTAAAAGCTTGTTCAAACTAAAGTCAACTCGCCAAAAAACGCCCTCAAATAACTTAAATCATGAATTCATCACTTATATACTATGTAACCTCATAACAAACTAAGATCACTAAATTATGGAAAAAAAAAAAGTCAAATCAAAAGTCAAATTGGGAAAAATAACCAAATTTCTTACCTCAAAATCGTAGGGAAAAGGCTAGAAAGTCTTAGCAACCAACTCGAGGATGTTTATACGCGAAGAAAGTCAAGAATCGGAAGAGAAAATTCCTTTTGCTCATGTGGAATCTCGGCCAAGTTTCAAAATGAGGGACATTTGTGAGATATTTTGTGTGAATAGTAGATATGATGACTTAGATTACGAACTTAAGTCAAAACTGCATTTAGACCAGTGCAGGTATTTTAATGAACGACTAACTTAACTCGACCGCTCTCAAGTTATTCCTACTAAATTATTAATGCAATTCGCTCAAATAATTTACAGCAATATTATCATCGAAATTATTTATATTATCCCCGGTCCCACCGCCGAATTTTAAAATTAAATTTTTTTTTTTTTTGTAACGGGTTATTACAATCTACCCTCCTAAGAAAAATTTCGAATTTCAAAATTTACAACCCCAACAACCAAGCAAGTTAACATATATATATAACACAAAATCAAATACCAAACCAACAACAAAAAAAGCAATACAACTCACATCTACTCATGAGCTGCTAACGATTCCTTATCTCATCCTCAATGCCTCCCAAGTCGCTTCCTCAACACGCCGATTCCTCCACAGACCTTCACTAACGCCTTAACGCCTTTACCTCAAAAAACCTCTTCCGGGTCCAAAATTCCACCTGGCTCTTTCCTCAAACGTGAGGCTCCTGCTTTCCACCGAGGTGAGCCTAAGAATACACTGCCGTGATATACTTCCTCAAACAGATACATGGAACACATTACTTAATCTTATTCAAACTCGGAGGCAACGCCAACCGATACGCCACTGAGCCAACTCTCCCAAGGATCTCAACGGTTCAATATAACGAGGACTCAACTTCCCTTTCCTCCCAAACCGCATCACTCCCCTTCCACCTGAGATACCTCAAAAGACACGGTCGCCAACCTCAAAACGACAAGTCTACTCGCGATTTATCCAGATAGCCTCAGCCTATCCCGACTGCCCTCAAATGTCAATCAACCCGATCCGCTTTAATGAACTTCCACCAACCTCGTAATCCGCAAACTTTCCTCTCTCCCTACCTCTTCATTCCACCGTGGGAGTGCGACACTCGCTTCATACAATGCCTCAAATGGTGCCATCTCAATACTAGTACGGGAAGTCAGTTGTTGTAGCGAACTCTATCTGCAACTCATCGTCCCACTACCGGAGAAGTTCGTAATCACGCCCCTCGAGCATATCCTCCAATGTCCGCATCGGCCCTCTCGCATTTCTTCCATCTGTCTGGATGCAGATAAAATTAACTCACTCTAGTCCCTGCCTCCCCGAAACCCCTCCCTAAGCGACCTGGCTGCGTCCGAATAATCGACACCGAACCCCACAAGAACCTCAATAACTGATCCACATACCCGCTTAGTCTCTCAGCCCATCTCAGATCCGATAGGTAGGAAATGAGCCGACTTCGATAACCTATCCACACAATCACCCAAATCCCATCATGTCGCCTCAACGCTCCCAGAAGCCCAAACACGAAGCCCACGCGATATTCCCCATGTCCACTCAGAATGTGAAGAAGTTCCGCAATAAACCCGCTAGGATGGTCTATGTGCTCGGCCTTCACCGACAAACCAAGCACTTTGCCACAAACTCGCGATCTCTCTCTTCATACTCGCCACCCATAGTTCAACCAAGTCACTTGGTGACATCTTAGCCGCTACTCCCTAAAGCAGACGCTAGGAAGTACATACCCTATCAAGCACTTCCATTCTCACCATCCGAATACTAAGACACAATAACCCGCCATTCATCCTCAAGGCTCCACCTCATCAAAATGTGAAATCCATCTCGACTCCACTCCTCACATCCCTACCGATACTCTGCAGCCACATCTCGCCGGCCGCAATGCTAAGATCTCGATCCACCAAAGACCTGGTCGAACTCTCATATGGGCGAAAATCTCCCCGTCGCTACCGACATCAAAATCAACTCCCGCTTGTTTCATCTCTTCTCGGTCCTTTGATTTCCTTTCTACCGAAATAAGATCACATTACATTTACCTTCCCCAGCTGGTACTCAATAGTCAAGTCATAATCACTGATGAACTCCATCCACCTCCTCTGTCTCAAATTCAAATCTCGCTACGGGTAGATACTTCAAACTCTTATGATCGGGTAAAAAAATCAGCATTTAACCCCATACAACAAGGTTCAATAATTAACGTTGTTAATTCACGCCGCTAGCTCAAGATCACGGGTCGGATAGCTTCGCGATTTCTCAACCTGCCGCAGTTATAAAGAACACCTTCCCATTCTGCATCAAACACCCCAATCCCCTTACGCGAAGCATCGCTATAAATCACGAGCCCTCGAACTGCATCAGACGCCAACACCGGCGCCGTAGTCAACTTCCTTAATACCCCTCGGCCAGCCCTCACAATCATCACCGGCAAACGGAACTCCCTTTCCCCGGTCAACCTCGTCAATGGCGCCGCAATCATGAAAAGTCCTCACGAATCTCCCCACAACCAAATTTAACCTTAAGAAACTCCCTAACTCGCTCACACTCTGGACGCCCCAATTATTCACGCCTCCACCTTCTCGGATCAACACAAATACCCTCGTAAATAATACGACTCCAGAATTGCACTTTAAGCCAACTGTAACTCACATTTGGAAAACTTGGCATACAACCGGTGCTATCTCAAGGTCCCTTAACACACCGGGCAGTCTCTCATTTTCCTCTCCCTCTAGAATATATCGTAATATCATCACCTAATACTACCACAAACTCATCCGTATACTCCCGAAACACTGTTCATCAAATCCATAGTCAGCCAACATTTGTCAATCCAAATGGCATCACTATAAATTCATAATGCCCATAACGAGATCGAAAGTCGATTTCTAATATCCTCCCTTTTTGATCCTCAACCGACGATAACTGCATCGCAAATCAATCTTCGAAAGGACTTGGCATCTCTTCACCGATCAAGCAAATCGTCAATTTCGGGCAATGGTATCGGTTCTTACGGTCACTTTATTCACCGCCTATAGTCAACGCACACTTCATCGAACCATCCTTCTTTTCACAAACAACACCGCGCATTCTTACCTGAGATACACTCTGCCCGGATGAATCCCTTGTCCAACAACTCCTCAACTCGAGTCCGCACCTCGCAATCTCACCGGGAGCCACTCTGCATTTGTGGAAAGAGAAATTGCGCTGCATCAGAATAACCTCACAAAGAAATTCGACCTCCCTTTCTCGGTGGCAACCCCTGCAGTTCCTCAGAGCATCCAACTCTAACAACCCGCACATCCTCTATCATTCTTCTACTCAAATCAACCACATACCCCAAGAACCCAACACACCCTTTCCGAATCAATCTCCTAGCCTCAAGTGCTGATACAAAACTCGAAGGCAAAATCTTTCTGTCTCCCACAAATCGGATATCTGGTCTCCCCGAACCCACAAAAGTAATCTCCTTCCGATGGCAATCAATAACGGCATGATGTTTCCCCAACCAATCCAGCCACTCCAAGATAAAATAAAATCAAAGCTCAAATGGAAGCAATCAACACAACAATCGACCACCAACAATCAAAGGACGCCTCTATATACCAATCTAACCACAATCACCTCCCCTAGCTGTGTGTCATAATCTCGCCGAACAGCAAAGGCACACAACATACGTATAAAGTAAATAAAACTCGAAATAAAATAAATACGTAGCCCCGTAATCAAACAACACCCCGGCCTCAATATCATGCGGTAAATAATGCAAATTGCCACCACTGGGTATCCTGCGGCCTCCCGGACAGTAACGGCGTAACTGCCTCGACTGCCTTCGGGCCAAAGCCGCTACCCACCTGCATTCTCCGAGGTCCTACAACCCATATATTCGGCCCACGGCCGACCGACCACCACGACTCGACGACCGCCTCGACAGTTGAACTGAAGTCGAAGTACTAAAGACCTCCCTCCGAGTTCGGGACACCTCTTCGCCAAATGTCCCGCCGCCGGCACGACATAGCATAAGCACTCACCATCTTCCCGGCAATCCTACGCCTGCGGCCTTAACTGAATTCACAACTAACAACTGATACCTTCTGGGACTCTAAGACCACTGACCTCACTGATCTCTCGCAGCGCCACCGCATGTAAGGAGTGCATAACTCGCGCGAATCGCCGGCATCAAGCGACTCGCCAGACGACTCGCCGTCTGGCCCTCCTCCACCCTAGAATAAGGTTCACCGGCCAAAGTCTCAAGTCGACTCCCGATCCACTCTCGCCTCGGCTCGCTAACCTAATTCCATCTTCAGTAGTTTTATCTCACAATACGGGAACGAAAATTCCATCGCCGATTCGTAACGTATCTCCCACGCCAATTCATCTTCAATCTTCGCCTTCATCGATAAATATCGTAAGTAGCCAGCATGTGTCGTCTAATCGTTTCACACGCCAATCAACACCTCAACCCCTCGAGTCAACGAAATTTCTTTCTCCAAGGCCGCCATGTCTCCAAGTCATAATTTCGGCCGGAAGAGGCTCAACAAATCGCCCCGTGGACATACGAACCTCCCTCTCACAAATGAGACGCACTGTGTTCCTTCACCCCACCACGTACCCTGGAAGCCTATAAGTAGCAAATTCACTCTCATCTCACCCAAAATCCCTCCCATCGGCTCAAAATCTACTCTCTTCATATCCCTGACGAACCTAATAGCCTACTTCCGGCGAACAACCCCGCAAACTTCGGAGGATCCCTTCTTCGAAACCTACCAAACAATCCTTGCTCGAACTCACCCCCGTCACCGAAGACCCGCACCTCCGACCCCTCGCCGTCCACGCCCGGTACTCATCGACAGCCTATACTCTACCGCCTCGGCCTGGGCCTACCTCCGGCACCCCGCCACTCGCCTCAAAATCAGCGGCATCCTCAATGCCTACGCAACAAAAGAAAAGACTGACTTTTACAAAAAGACACCACTTGGCCAATCCACTCAAGGAAAACAATGACACACAACCAATAATGCATATCCAAGCACCAAACTCTAAGTTTCCTGATACTTAATTGTAAACGAATTCTCCTGTGTCAGCCACTGAAAGTATCATTAAAATCCAAACATGTAGCTCAAAACCGACGGATTTAATTGGCTTAAAACACAATTAAGCTTCATACAAAATGCGATCACAATTAAGTTTCCTAAATCAAAATAGTTTTAAATTTATAACCGATCACCGAGCATCGAAACTAGAATTCAACCCATAAATATATACACAACATATCCCAAAATAAAGAAGTTACAAAAAGATTTACATACCGTGATCCAGAATACAAATGAAAACAATCAAAATGTAGCTTGACAACACATCGTAACCTGGGACCGCGAGGATCCACCGCCAAATCTCGACGCCACCTAGTCACTGAACAAAACTCTCAAACAAATTTCGCTCAACCGCCGCCATCAACTCCGGCACAAAACGAATGCCGCCAATGCGGGGTGCGGATTTAATGTCTAGTGAAACTTAACATGCGAACTTACCATACTGAACAGTCAATCAATAATATAATAGTCAAATATGAATAAAATACATATATCCGTGACTACCTAAAAGGTCATACAACATAATTCAAGCAGAAAACTCAGACATAATACATGAAGATATAATGTAAGTTCTCACTGTACACAATTCCGTAAAATCAATAGACTCAACAACGAATAAAAACTCTAGTCATCAAACTCCTATCTCTCATATCCCCACCTGTATACCAACCTCTTCTAATCACAGATATACCCAATCCAGTTTCACAAGTAGAATGGACTAATCAATAACACCTGACTTATACCGCAAAGATAAGGCCAAAACCAAGACTTATGCCACACAAAAGAGGGGCGCACACCGCACTTATACACACAAGGTAGGCACACCGCTCTTATACACTAAGTATAAGGCACACCATTTTATACACTTAAGTATAGTAATAATCGTGCACTTACATACCAAGTATATACATATCGCCGCAACACTGTAAGAAGCGAGAGTCACCTAACCCCTAATCATCCCAACAACATGTCAAATCATACTCAAGTCACCTCAAGTCATCGATAACTCTTACCATCACTTCTCAATAACCGGCTACTCTACTCCCAAACAATATCCAATAATGCCTAAAACATCTCACAATCGTAAGTCAACACACCGCCGACAAGTGACACGTAAATCATAAGTGCCGACAAGGCAAAAGAAATCGAATATAAGTTGGGAGTTCAAGCTACATTCCCTCTGCCAATCTTCACTACAATATAAATCACTACATCATAATAACATGCTCCCCCAATTAAAGTAAGTACGAAAGAACACCATGATAGTACCACTGCTACTACCGAAACCTCATGAAAGACAATCATGTAACTTCCTTTTCCAACATCAACGCTAAACAACACCCAGAAGTATAATCAAGACGCATTACTATACCGGCGTTTCAAGATATAATAACCAACTCTGGGAACTATCTCTTAAACGCCTAATACGATTTGATAAACTATCATCGAATTATAATCCCATCTGAATAATAACCCAATCGATTCCCCGCTAAATTCCATCTTATCACTTTCATTACAAATCGATTTATAAGCTGGCTCCTAGTTAATCAGCAGGTCTATAATTAACAATCTATACTCCGAAATATCAATTATAACTCAACTTGGAATTAACACTTTTTCAACATAACTCCCTTTAATCAATTTTAAATCACCAATTTAACATCACAACAACTATAATAAAGTCCCAATATAACCTCCTACACATTTAAAGTCTTAGAAAAATATCAACCTAAAAAGTCAACGAAAACCTAAAAAGTCAACTCGGCCAAAACGTCCTCAAACAACCTCTAAATCATGAATTCATCACTTATATACGTCATAGAACCCATAACAAACTAAGATTCATCATAAAATTGAATTATGGAAAAAGTCAACCAAAAGTCAACCAAGAAAAATCACTCAAAACTCCAATTTCTTACCTCAAAATCGTAGGGAAAGGCGATAGAAAGTCTTAGCAACCAACTTGAGGATGTTTATATGCGACAAAGTGAAGAATCGGAAGAGAAAAAATTTCATTCTGGGGAATCACAAGCCTCAAAATGGTGGGAGCGGATGATTTGGTGATATTGTTTTAATAGTGTACGATAAGGACGACTTAGATTACTTAACTCCTAAGTCACTTAAAACCCGCATCTTAAACTAGCTTAATCGAAGTATCTGACAACCCAATCCATCTAACTTAACTCGAATTGCCCTCATGGTTATTCCTACTAAATTATAAATGTACTTCCTACCAAATAATTTACAAAATAATATTATCAATTAAATTATTTATATCCCCGAGTCCCACCGCCGAATCGAAAAAATTAAAACGGGTTATTTACGCGCATGATGTATATCAATTAGGTTATATGTTACTTATTCGACCGGGTTTCTTTTGTTCATGTTTTATTACACCTGGTCATGCACTTTCCAACAACGAGGAGCTCGGGTATGTCAGGTATTTTATGGATCAGAAGCACAAGTGATGTTAGGGATTCTCATTATTTTTAAGATTCCAATCCTAAACGGTGTTTCAATTTCATTATCTTTTTCTTGTTTTTAAGATAGTGAATATTTGATAATTTTATGTTTCATATAATAATAATTAATTATCCAAAAGTTTATTTTTTATTTTTATAACTTACCACTCATTAATTTTTTCAGTTTAATTACATCTAATATAGTGGAAGGAAATGAAACTATATTTGAAAGTCTAATTTATTGATGTTATCTACTCAAACTTTTCATTGACCAACATTGGATCCAAATTTTCAGTCACCAAATTCTCATTTGTGAAATTTTTAGCACATTTCATTGACTAATATTGGAGCCAAAATAGCATTGTGCAATGGAGCCAACTTTTAGAACTTTTCATTAAAAAAATTAGAATTTCAATATGGAGCTAAAAGTAAAATTTAAATTTTTCCTAATCCACCCTATATATTTTAAGAATTCATATGGAGTATGTGTATATGCATTCATTTATTTTACAATAACGCAAGATAATGCTTAATTTGAACTTAATTTACCATCGGATAGCATATATCAGGTTCTCAATTTAATGTTAATTACAATGATAAAGTTCTCTTGATAATAATTATTATTGAAAATTTTACTATTGGATTTTAAAAGTTAATCAAATTCTCGATCATGAGTACTAAATTCTAGAAATCACACTATTTAAATTTAGAGGTACAACAGAACAAATACGCAGTAATGCAGTTAAGATTACCATATTAACTAAACGGTTTATATTTCAACTTTTGTAATTCGTATAGCTTGAAACTTTCCTTATTAGTAATTGATGCCTCCATAATCATATAGATTAAATATAACATTAGATGTAATCAGCGATGACTAATTATCCTTTTGATGTAACGTGAACACCTTTCTTCCAATCAACAATCAAGGAAGACGATTTTGTTGAATACCAATGAAAGTCGTAGATGCATGACGTGCTAAACCTACGCTAAGAAAAATATGGACGAAAACGCCGCGACGTACGCATGCAGATAATTCGAATAATTATCGAAAGAAAATTACTCAAAAAGAGTAAAGAATACTCCCGAACAGATGAAGATGTTGCCTATGTGATGTGGTCGGAAGCCTAAAGAAGTTGATTTAAATAAGCTCTGTAAAATTCTAATTCAACAACGAACAACACTAATATCGCTTACTGAAGCACTTGAAATCAACTACTTAACATTGTGGAGACTTCCAAAGAAAGGGCTCATCTACCGTCATTCAATCCTATCAACCCTCATTTAAAAGACGAAAATAAAATAAGGTGCTTGAATTTTATTTATCCTAAATAAATCTGCTATCAAAGTCGATTAAATTATAATATATATATGTATTGGCAGGGACCAAAGTGACAGATCAATACTTTCGAATATATCGTTATACCGCGACTGGGTGACATACGCTAAGTAGTAATTTATGTCACGGAAATAGCATATTTGAAATCGCTTTTCACAAGATTTAAGTACTTAAAAATGGTAAAATCGCACCGCTTACCAAACGTATACTTAAGCTCATACCTAAATATCTCATCAAGTTTATCACTTATTCATTCTATCACAAACCCATCCCCTTCTTCCCCTCGACTTGGGTCGAACTTCACCATCTCCTCCCCTCCCCCCCCTCCCCGAAATTTTTTCTCCCATTCCTTTGTGCTCAAGACACAAAGAAATGGCTTTCATCTTTCCCTCACATCCTCTACACTTCACAGAAGAAGTTTCAACTCTTTTGTTATATTTCCAAAGTTTTTAAGTTTGACTTTGCTGACTTTTATGACTTCTAGTTTCAGGAGTTTTAAACGATATATGATCATCATGTTCTGACATGCTTGCTGTGTTGATAATAGACCCATTTTTGGGGTCAAATGGTCAATGATATTGACTTTGGTTGACTTTTCAAATTTCCCTTTTAAATTGTATTATGATAATATGACCTAATATAGTTGTTTCGGAGTATAAGTCAGATTTTGATGTTGATTGAAGAGAGTATGTGAAGGCAGGATTTTGTAAGTTGATTAATATTTTAAAGTTGACAAAGTGTCATAGAAATGGTTTAATTAGTTGGGAATCATTGTCGGATCGGGATTAGAAATCGTTTGTAGTTATTGAATCAAAGGGTATGAGGGGCTTGTGATTGATTGGGTTGCTGGCGTCGATTTTGTCGCTTTATTAGTCGCTTAATTACGCCGTAGTAATATTTCCCTCCTGTAGTTATTAAGTTGATAATTAAATATTGTCATGAAGCCGAAAATAAAAACTAAAGCGTGTTAAAGTTTGGCTGAAACCTTAAGTCGAGTAGTTGTTTAATCTAAACCTCTAAAATGGAATTGTTATGGAAACTAAAATGGGATTAAGATTTGGCAAGTAGTAATTGTATTTTTAAGGATGCCGTGGATTAAAGGAAACAAGGAAACTAATAACGATCATTTAAATAATGCTTCATATTGTTGCCAATGAAAGTAGTATTTAACTCACTAGATTAATTTACTTTATCATGAATGTCAATTTGATGACACTCGGCACAAGTATTTATATATATGCTTGAGTTGATTGTTGTGTATGATTGAAGTTGATTTTCGAGGTCATTGATCATTTCAGTCGATGTTCAAGGGGTTGGATTGACATTGGCGAGTTATTTATGGTTGCTCACGCATGACGTAGCTGGCTACTCCTATTGAAAGTGGCCTTGCATTTCGTACGAGCGTGACGTAGCTGCCTTGTACTTCGTACGAGCTGACAGAAGGGCCTCAGACTTCGTAATAGCAGATGTATTTGCCTCGCTCACGAGCGCGATGTTTAGCTTATGTCGGCAAGATAAAGCTTCTCCCCCGGCAGGCCGAGTGCTGACATGTGCCTTTGCATGTAATCCGGTTCAGTCAGTCGATCCGTATGTCGAAAGGATTGAGTTGTTTAGTCATGATCGAAAGTAAGACTAGCCAGTTGGCTTTGTAGCCATGGCCTTTATTTCAAAATTGCTTCCACCGCTTTTTCGAGATGCATGATTATGGCTGTATGTTCTCTAAGAGATCGCGTACGTTAGTCGACGGGCTTCATAAATTTAAGGATAATTGTAATTTATAGATAAGATAATTTTACGACGCAAGTTAACGATTTAACTCACTAATGATATTCTCAATTTATAATGGCCTTAGATCGCCAGTAGTACTCAAAAACTATGTTTCTAAATTAACGATTATTATGTTACGCCACGAACAAGGAAGCACTCTCACTATCGAGATAAAGATTTCACCGGAAATATAGCCTACAATCTCTATTCACACACATGACATTTTTATTTGTGCCGACGATGTAGCGTGACGCGATTTCGATTCGTTTCGCGGTGATCTGCCTGAAAAGCTTAAAGTAGACGGGTTCTTTTGTTGTTTTGGTTGTAGTTTGGAATGTATATCGTTGTATTTTGAGATTTCGCATCAGACAGCCATTGCCATTTCAGACTTCGACAACAGATACGTGGTGCTTTCGCTAAGAATTACCCATTTAATTATTTCTTAAAACTGCTCTTCTCGATGTATGTTATGTTATCTATTATTTGCCAATTAGCCTTTCAAATCAGCCATCCATCATGACTCTAGTCATTCAAGTGACTGACGATTCTAATCCTCAGAATGCACAAGTTACATTATCAATGTAAGATGAAAGCAATTTGAGCGAAGAGCCAAAGTTCCAAGACATGTACAATATTATTCATATAGATGCGAAATGGTTCTACATGAGAAAGAAGTCAGAAACATCATACTTACATCTGTTGGAGGAAGAACCACAGCTCACCGTTCAAAGTAAGAATTACATTACAAAAGTTATGTTCTTGGATGCAGTTACTCGTCCAAGATTTGATGACCAAAGAGTGATTCTTTTTAAAGGTGAAATTGAAATTTTTTCATTTGTCAAAGAACAAGAAGTCCAAAGGAGTAGTCGAAATAGAGCAAGAACTATGGAGTTAAAGGCAATGACATCAGTTAGGAGAGATGATGTTAAAGAATTTTTTATTGAAAAAATTATTCTAGCAATTCAAGCTAAGTGGCCAAGGTCATGTGAGGGCACAACTTCAACCATCCGATAAGGATTTTCAAGTGGCATCTTTAGAAAATATATTTGACATTCAATTGGTTTGTCAATCACCTAACTCCTATGATATGAATATTCTTGATCTTGGTATTTTTAGGGTCATCCAATCGTTGCAATAAAAAATTCAAGCAAAGATATATATATATCCGTTTGTTCATGGTTCAAACGTTGCTAACTCAGCTTGTTCTGATAAACTAAATAGAAATTCCTTCTGGCCTAATAAATCTAAAAATTAAGTCAGGTTTCAAGTAGGAGGATCTTTGTTATCTATTATTTTCATTAATGTGTTTAATAGATCCGTCTCCACCTCTAGCGTTCAAATACCGTGACTTCTTGCATAATACAGAGTAATAAATTCTCAATATACTATCGAAAACTTTGAAGAATCCATAGATAACTGGAAAATACCTAAAGTACATAAAAATCAAATCTATGAAATTGATTGTAAAAGAATATTTAAAACACTACTCCATAAAACTTAAGAACGTGATATCCAAATATCGATCCTTTTCAAACTATTCAATTGTTATCTAAACAATCTCTCTCGAAAAACAAAAGAGAAAGAAATGAATTATATACACATGTGCTTGGCTCAAGTAGTTTTAAACTTTAACCAAAGTAGGGTTAAATACCTCTATCCTCATGGGTCCCAGCAGATGCTCGGTTCACGGATTACGAGGACTCTCTCCTCAGTTCTGTTGAATCAAGTCTATGTAGTGGACCGATATCTTTTGATTGTTATCCAAACTTATCCATATCATTAAATGACCAGAATATTTTAAATTGTTTAACCTTACAAATTAAAACACATAATTACAAAATGCTTAAAGGATCTATTCCTGTAGATATAATATATAGAGTCTACTATAAATTCATGCATTCTACCTTTGGTTCCAAATTCAAAAGCCAAAAAATAACTAACAAAAGAGAAACTCTTTTCCTTCAGACAGACCTATCTAGGTCAAATACTGTCATTCCAAGATCAATAAAATGGTCTGATATATTATTACCAGATGAATGGCTCTTGGAAGGAACCCTTTCCAAAAATCTAGAAAATCCACCTTCACCTAATACTAGGTTAAAAGAGATAACCTAATATGATGACGGAAGTGTAAAACTCGTGATTCACTGTCACAGGAGCTTTAGAAGTAATGATAGATCCAACACCTCTACTATATAGATCTTGGAAGAATCTCTCATATACCTTCTGTTATAAATATTCCCACTACAAAACATAGGTACTCAACCTCGAATATCCCAAATAACATATTTCCGTGATGTACCGATTATACCACTGCATTCCAAAACCTATATACAAGCAAACGTATCACTAAGAATATTCACTTCAAAGATCTCCTTCACCTCGCGACATCAAAATCTTAGAAATGAACTTAATGTTTTAGAAAAAGATTTTCAAATTGACAAAAAATATTATAAGAATGATTTCTATGCTTCTCACACCCTGCAGGTTAGAATTGGTTTTTCAAAACTTTGAACCAGAAAGTGGATCCAAGAAATTTTTTATGATTTCATATCTGTTTAAAAGTGTCCAAATATTATTTTCATCAGTTTGAAATATATGCTTCTCAAAACCAAATTCATTATCCTTCTAAAAAATTCCATAAGACCCATAACAAAAAAAGGAAAAAGAAACCTACGCGAGGCTCGAGGGACGGGTACCATCGTTTGTAAACGTAACATCCTCTTAGAAAATAAACGAAGGGCTGAGATAAAGACAATTAAACGTTGAATTAGCACCCTTTAAGAATATAACTGATGATATCATCTCTAATACTAAGAAGATAATTGTCCAAAATAATTTTAGTAATGCCCACCTAAATACAATAGGTACCCAACTTTCTAGAATTGAGAAACATTTAGTAAAACCAAATACTCAGCCTTCCGAATCCAATCCGATATCAAAACAACAGCCTATTTTTAAACCATTCCAAATCTCCAAAGGAAGTCAATTAGAAATCCAAAATAATCGAAATGAATTTATAACAGAACTAAAATCTCAAATAGAAAGAATAAACTTTTCTACACCTTCAAAAGCTCATCAAGCTAGTTGTTCTATCATTCCTGATACACCTGAACAAAACAGAAATTCACAAACACCAATAAATCTTGCTGAAATTCACAAACACTAATAATCTCACAAGTCTCTACAAAAATATTATAGGCATCCTCCTCGAATACTAATGACGACGAGGATATCGACAGACAAGTAATAATCAAATTACAAAAAATACATTGACAATACACCCTCTAGCTCTAAAGCATATAATGTCTCTATCAACACCGTGTATCTCCAAATTAAAAATACGCTTCAATAAATACACACACAACCAAACTATAAAGCTCTATTCCCTTTACATGAACGGAATATCGAATAGACGGGTAGAATATAGAATACTCAATTTATTACAACAAATGACTATGGCATCTAATGCCTACAAAACCCAAATTCATACATCAGAAAAAGCCATCGAACTCTCATCGTCGTCACTAGATGATCAAATGATGCAGGATTTCCTCCTAACCCAACAGTTAAAATAAGAAATTTTAGAATTCATCCAAACTCACGACGGCGATCACCACTTATAGACGAATTAGGTAACCCATACCGACTGCTTTCCCCGGCTTACCTCACTATATCTCTCCATTTTATAGGCGATCTTCACACTTAAAAGATGTTAATGCCGAGCTACTATCAAATTTAAATGTAAAAGTTTAATGATTCCAACGGTATACTAAGATTTTCTAACCCGCTGCCTACATAAGTGGAAGATAAGAATCAAATTTTCTCGAAAGAAAATTTCTCGTAGGTTTACCTACACTTTTAGGGGAAAGAGTTAGAAATAGAATAAAAGAATCACATGGAACCCCCATTCCTTACTCCAAATTTACCTACGGGGAACTAAAAAGCCTAACCCAACAGGAAGGTCTGAAAATATGTCAAGACCTAAAACTTCAAAAACACTTAAAATGGGAATTAAAGAGAACCAAAAAAGAACTTGGTTCTTTTGCAAACAATTTGATATAAGCATTAATCTAACTGACGGTGCTTCAGAAATCCACTCACAAAGACACATCCCAAAAAACCATCTTACAAATCAAAGCATAAAAAAATATCATAAAAGGAACGAATAAGCTAAACTAACAAATAAACCAAATTATAACCCCCAATATAAAAGAAAAGAACAAAGCAAAACAAGAGATATTACTTGTTATAAATGCGGTAGAAAGGGACATATCTCCAGATATTGTAGACTAAATAAACAAATTAGAGAACTCCAAATTGAAGAAGAAACTCTTAACCAAATTGAACTACTTCTGATAGATTATACAGATTCATCGGAAGATGATACCAATGAAGCTTTACAAATGGATGAAGTTATTTCTTCATCTTCCTCAGAAGAAGACAACAGTTATAAACACATAAACGTTCTTACCAAAGAACAAAAATTCATGATGGATATCATCCAACATGTCAATGACCCTTTAAAACAAAAGGAATATTTAGAAATCAGACGACCCGCCCAGTCGGCTCGGTGCCGAGAAATATTATAATCCTAACACCGTAGTCACCATACCGATGGACGACTACTTTAAAGTACAATTCGCTTTATCCAAAATTTGATTTCCATTAATATTCTCAAAATAATCACAGCTTTGAAATTTTACCATCTAATAAAGCGACATTCAACCAACCAACACCATATATATATACAACATATCCCAAATAAACAAGAATGCCAAGCAAGATTACAAATGAGGTAAAGATCGTATTCATAATACAAATGACAACCGCCGACAAGCGCTTGAAAGGAAAATACAACAATAAAAAACGGCCGACAACACATCAAACAGACCGCGAGATCCTCACCAATTCGACGCTCACTCTAGCCACTGTAACAAACTCTCCAAATTTCTACTAACCGTCACTGTCAACTTATAAGATAAATCAAATGCCACCCAAAAAGGGTAAGCCTCTAAGCTAAGGAAAACTTACCAATGCGGGGCGAACTTAACATACTAACTAGACCGACAATATTATAATAGCCCAACACGAATAAAATACGATATATATATATATATATATATCCGTGACTACCGAATAAAGTCATACAATAAGATTCCAGCATGCCTCAGTATAACATCCTAAGATATAATAGAAGTCTCAATGACAATGACTATGATCAT